>JAHWFP010141713.1:57531-74538 GCA_023313725.1 Lithobius niger | reverse complement strand
CCCCCCCCCCCCCCCCCTAGGACGGTTTCTGCGAGCACTGGAAGCAGATTCTATAGCCGACTTTGGTCTGGCTGTACATCGCTGGCTTCGTGTATGGGTTTTTATCTGGTTGTTTCCTGACCTTTGCACGAAGGTTCCTTCCGGGTACTCCAGTTTCCTCACTCCTGTAGCAAAAACGTTTGCAAAAACGTTTACGTAGTAAAAAAAATGAGCGGAAAGCCAAATCGGCTCGATTAGTGATAAGTAAACACAGATGCAAACCTATTTCTGATGTTTTTTGGACTTCAATATCTGACTGCCTATTTTAAGTCCTGTTTGAAACAATTGATCCATGAGCTTTGAGACCATACCTACTACCGGTATGACTGAGCGGTAGGGTAGTATGGTCCCAATAGTCGATGGTTCCATTCCTGCTCATACAATCTGACATCAAAGTCCAAAAGGCAACGAAAATAAGTTTGCATCCGTGTTTATTTATTTTTTTTTATAGTAACGCAGAAACGTAATCATGCTGCAACAAGATAATGCGTTAAAAATAATATGAACCTTTAGACCTGAAAGGAATGGGTCTAGGATATCACACAAAATCTGCTGTGCTGATGTGCAGAATAATAGACGTGAAAAATTCATGGGTCACCGCTTAAGATTTATGGAGTCTTAAAGGGGCAATAAAGTGTGAATTTGTCAATAGAATTGTTCCCTTAACTATAGGATTTGTTTTATTGACACAAAGTTTTACACCGTCATCTACCAAATGTTAGCTTCCAATAAAACGAATTTAAAAAGGAATGAACGAAGTAAAATTTAAAAGGACATTTAGATCTGCAAGAAAGAGTTATATTATCCCCCCCCCCATCAAAAATAAATAAAAATTGTGATCATTTTACAACAGTGGTAACTGAGATATCAGGTAAAATTCTCCAGTTTATTACTCCACAGATTGATTGGTTTTTTCAGCACATTGACACATTAAAAAACCTACGATTGTTAACACGAGGCACACTGAAATGTTGCAAGACAGCAACGTTTTCAAGAAAAAAGAGAAAATGCACAGCGAGAGCTACGTCATTACACACTTGCGATACCGATAACGTGTTCTGGGAAGCCCCGTCCATCATTAGTCACATGCCACGTGGCGCATCACTGGAAGCTGTAATTCTCTGTTTAGTTCCCTTCGGAAAAAAAAAAACATTAAATGCTGATTTGTAACTTGAACGTACTTTACAGTTTTGTTACCGGCAGCAAGATGTTAATCACATTGCTCTTGTTAAATTCCATGCAAGGTTTGTTACAACAAACCTTATGTCGGGTCTTGTGCCAGTACAGCTTCATATAAAAACCGAGTAAATGAAAGTGGCCAACAAGGTGTGAAGAGAGCATTATGCAAACTTCAAGCACTACATGCCAGACACCAGACATATCAAAGCCCCGACAAGCGACTGAAACTAATATTTATCCCATAATTGTGAGTCCCCATAATCATCTGATTCCTGACATACACTTGCCGGTCCATAAACGTTTTTTATTATTCCCACCTGAAACTTTTTTACAACCTTCTCTATGTATTTTCCTTGTGACACGTCATAATGCCCAATAAACTGTTCAAATAACAAGCCTAGGTAAAGACCAGAGAGCTTGGATTATACGTAGCTTTGATAGGGTGGCCCCGCTCAGTTGAATGCGTCTGAGCTATAGCACAGCTTTTTCTCGTGGAAAGGTATACACGAGCGAGATTCAGTTAGTGACGTTTTTGCTCCCAAACCAATCCTCGAAGCAGACGACGCTGGGTTTTTCGAAACCAACAAAAAGGTTTGTTTTAACTAGCCAGTAGTTTTTAACGAAATTAATGAATAATTATTAAATATCTGATCGCTCAATCTTTGCTGAACGTTAAATTACACGTTATTAAAACAAAACGAAAAATTCTTACCAGATAACCCAAGACGAGAGTAGCTGACGCAGTTGCGTTGAAACAAAAACAATGGCATGCGTTTACGATGGTAGCTTGTGACGGTTCTCTCCTTCTTATAACAAACGTTGCGATTTTCAGTCGCATTGTCGATTGTGCTGGTAGGTTATTGCACTTTAAAACAATTTAAGCAATTGGAGCGGTCTGGCTTACGTTTGATGATGTGTACTCGTTCGTTTGTTAGTCCAATTTTGTGTGAATTCATCGGAAAAATCAAAAGCCAATGATATGCAAGAATCGGTAAAATGGCGTGAAAAATGGGAGCAGAAACGTCAGACGCATTTGAAGTGTGTACAGCAGCTCCCTAAATCTCGCACGGTTTCTCGCCGTACAGCGTAATAGTAAGTGGGTTCACCCTATCAAAGCTACATGTAATCCAAGAACCCTAGGCAAAGACATTCATTCTCATGACCTACTGATGTATCATTTCATCTAATCTGATTACACAGAATCGTCCACGTGACGTGATAAGTGACCATCAACTCTTTCTCATATGGGGCCAATTTGACTTTGTTCATACCACAGTTAATGAAAGTCTGGTCTGCTGTGCTTGCGCCAGTACCTTCCGACCTGGTGAATTCCATATAAAGCTTTACTTAAACCATTTGTGCGTACACAACCTCTCGGTGGAGTTAACAACATTTCCTACTCACAATAAGACTCAAGTTACGCATTTTTAACGTCGTACATCCAAATGGAATAGCACACAGACTGCCCTATTTCTATAGCTACCCACAAATAATCAAAAATAATAATCCAACTGTATTTCAGATCATACTCACATCCCAGCCTAGCTTGGGACTCACGAGCCACCAACCTAACCTTTTATTTCTGTTGGATCACATCCCTGTTAAACTTCGTATCAAAAACACATATACTAGCGATAACCTAGAGGTTAGGTGGTCTGTCTACGAGTTTCCTGACTCCTAAGTTATCAAGAGCATCCAATTACCTTTTAATTCTGCTTTTCACTGTTGGAGCAATTCACGGCCTCATCGTAGTGAGAGAGTATAGGTTCATGTATGTCAATAGACTTAAAATCTTATACTATGAACGATATTTCTCATAAATTCCCCTTTTTCAAATTATTTTTTATCCCAAAAGTTATGGGCCCTGACTGTTTCTTTTTAAACCAGGCCCACACTCATTTCCAAACAAATGATATGTATGTATGTTTCTTCTGGGACCACACTTTACGGGAGTCCTAAGGGGCACATTTACGCAACGACTCGCCTTCGCCTTCTCGCGGCTAGAAGCTAGAAATCATCTGAAGTTCCAACATGGCGGCGGTTCTAGCTCTATCGGCTCGCAACGAAATCAGTAAATATGAGCATTCAGAAGAGAATGGGAAAATCGTTTCGTCAGTGGGAATTCTTTGTTTGATAGTCACGGATTACAAGACTGCAAGGGTTTGCTCAAAGGATGTAGGATTTAACTGATCCAGGTAGCATTATTACCATGGCAACGACTCATTTGCCATCACGATTAAATTCTAGCTGAGCGAATACAGAGGCGAGTCGTTGCGTAAACACGCCCTAATAGTAGTAGCTTTCTCAACCCACCGCTGCACCACTGTGCTGTGACTGAGGTTGGCGTTAATGACCTTGGAGTCAACGCACCATTAAGTTTCATTTCCCCCCTTCCTCAACAACACTATTTTCATCTAGTGGTATGCTCAAATCTATTACTTTTCTTAAAATTACCCTCCCCTGTCATTTTAAAAATGTGCTGGACAGATTCCAGCTTGTCGATGTCACTGAGCAGCGATGGTGACCAACCACATACTTGAGAAGCAGTCTCACAAACACTTTAATGGCCCACACGCTGATTTTAACATTTCCAGAAGCAAAACATCGATTGACAATAGCGAGTATCCAAAATGCTTCAACCGCTGATTCATACTAGATTCAACACAGACTTGTAGAGATTCCTGGGGTGGAAACATTGACTGACTACTGCATAAAGGCATGGAACTAAAACTGGCATTAGGTACATTCATTCCACAATATACATTCGGGTCACTGGGAATTAATTGTACTTGAAAGTATCCCCTTTAAGGAGTTCCATCTTGGAGCAATACCTCACTTCGTTGCGGGAGTGCTTGTTCATTCTAAAGTGCAACCCACAGTGGGCAAATGTAACTAGGGGGTCACAACTGTACTAGAAACAATGAATTGCAAACCTTAGCACTATCCACCTTTGCACTTGCACTGTCCAAGCTGTCGACGCGCCATTAAGCCTCAATCCCCCCTCCCTTCCGGTGTTTAGCCTTCGCCGATAACACCAACATGATGCCAACTAACTTCCGATTCTTGTCTGAATGACTCGCGAGAGGCCAATCCCACAATCTACTTATTTATTTATTTTATTTACAAAATTGTTGTGACGCACTATAATGACCATAACAGCAATTTCTGACTAAAAATGTAGTTTTAAAATACAAAAAAACTATGGTGTGGACCCTGGTTCCAACCGTTATAGCCTCTGCTGTCGCCTGAATGAGATTCGTGAGATACACATCCAATAGTTTGTCATCACTCTTGAAGCGTGTGATGAGGACAACACATATACTACGGACAAGTTGCCACAAATGTGAAAACGGGCAAGTTGCCACAAATGTGAAAACGCTGTGGTGCATATCTTTAAAAAACGATGCAAACATCAATTTATAAAATCGAGCAACTATTTGAAAAATTAGCTCAAATTTTTGCCTGCATTAGGATAAATTTTGCAAACAGTACCAGAGTATAACTGTAGCTGTTCGTTTTTACCCTACTCGTCGGAGTTAAGTTTCTCCAACATTTTTGAGTTATTGCGACTAAATTTGCTCACTATTTTCAACTTTAATGGCTGTTGCTGCTCCATAATCTCAAGGCGGAATTATCGCAGGTGGCTGCGCTTTAAATCGTGAAACTGTTTGCCCGGTAAACGCACTTTACCACATATCAGCACGGATGCAACAATGAAAGAGCTCGGCTTCAGCCAAAGGCAACTCGTTGTTGTTCGACCGATGTTGTCTGTCCTCCTATTAGCGATACTGCCAGAGCAATCACGTGACCACGAGGCAAAGCAACAGCGCTTAACAGCATCCTCTTTGAGTAGTTGGAGTGCAACAGTACGAGTTATTACCTGATGGTTAGGCCAACATCAGGTTCTCCTGCCTATTTCAAGGAAAAGTAAGGCGTAAGACTTAAAGCACTGCTACATTGCTTCTTCCGCCCGTGAAAGCGTTAGAAACTGAAGAAACAAGAATGATGCTTGTCGAAACTGAAACCAAAACGAGAACGGAGAGCGCCTTTGTGAACTTGACGTGAGCCGCTTGCTCATCGAACAAAACAGCTCCAGACAAAGCTCGCCTCCCACCCCCATTTCCACCGCCCCTCATACAATGATGGTACGGCCCAATTCTAATTACAGTTCCTGAAGAGGTTGTGTGTGTGTTGCCAGGCTTATTAAATTCCGTTCGAAAAATAAATTCCCCCATGACATGAAGGGGGCCCGTCAATGTTGATTGCCAGTATGGCCGCCCGTCAAAGTTTACCGTGACCACAAATTACTGCGATGAAAAATGTTCGAGTGGTTGCTGAGAGGAAGGCAAGGCTGATGTCACAACCTGTCAACGTTTTCGGTGTGTCCACTCCAGTGGTCAGCTGCTGTTCAGTGTTGTCGTGTCCTTTTGAGTCGGGTGACAAAAGCCCCTCAAATTGGTTCACACCTGTATGAAAGAACGTCGTTTATTTGTTATATTTTTTTTTTCGTGCAGTGGTTGATTAAAAATATAAATGTGAGAAATGAACCAAAAGGCTAACTATGCCAAACATAGCAACTGATCAGAAATAATGCTCGTATGGATGAAACAGCACAATTCTGAACCTTTCCATACCAAAACTGCACGTAACTTCTGACTGGATGAATCAGTTGAGGACCGACTCTTGCACACGCAATTTTTTGTGTTCTGCTGTAGTGGACATATTCTGTTAAAATAATAAAGTTTGACAATGAAATGGTTCGTACGAACTCTTAACATTTATTGCAAAGAGGAGGATGCAACTATTTCGGAAGGGGTGGGGGAGGGGAGGAGAAATTTATTCGTACATCTCAACCTCCTTCTATGAATAATGTTTCCAGGACTTCACAGAATATGTCACACACGATTCAAGAAATTTCGTGGGAAAATACCCAAATATGCAACAATTACCACAACTCGATACAACTGTTACTTAGCAACGGGTACAAGATAATTTAGGCGTTCTTATCAACACTCTTCTTCCACACATCTCAATGCCCAGTGCGATCTCGACAGGGGCGTCGGACGAACGTATAACTGGAAAATCGTCTAATGGGATAATTGTCTAAAATCTGCCTAAATAAAAAATCTGGAAAAGCATCTAAACGGAATATCGTATAATGGATAATTGTATAATGGATAAACGTCTAACTGGATTAACGTCTAACTGCGGTTTCTGATGTTATATGTATAGTCGCAGCGAGCGCGGTAGCGTGAGCGAGGCAGGGATATTAGACGATTTTCCATCATACAAATTTCCAGTTAGACGCTCTTCCAGTATACGAATTTCCTGTTAGATGATATTCCGTACTGTTTTCCGTTATACGGTCTTCCAATTATGCGATATTTCCAGTTAGACGATTATCCCTCGCCCCCGATCGACATCCTGTTCAACCCCCAAGAAATCCAATGATTAAAGCAGATGTTGTCAAGAATGGGGAGATCCCAAATGCTTGTCCTTTTCCCCGAAGATGCGAGTGTGTTTAGACCACCTATGCTCTTTAACCCCCTGACATCTGACTCTGCGTCTAAGGTTACACGCTTTTTGGCAAGCCTCGTGGGATGGACAGGACGGCAATAAATTACGAGCTATTAAAGGCACTGTTGAGGAATGGCACTCGGCGTGTCGCCGCAGTCGCCGTGAGGAGGTGGTGTTGGCCCGTTGGCGCATTGGTCACACTCGACTTACTCACTGTTTCCTTTTGCGGGGGGTTGACCCTCCTGAATGTTATTGGTGTCGGCGGCCACTTACGGTCCGGCACTTCCTTGTTGATTGTTGCCATCTTGATGGTTTTTGTCGTCGTTTCCATCTTCCGCATGACATTGTGCGTCAATTGGGCGATAAGTCTGTCCTCCTGTCCGGTGTTTTTCAATTTTTGCAGGAGGTACAGATGTATGACAAGATTTAGGTTAGGGGTTTGAATAATATCTCTGTAATGTGTGGTGCAGTGGCAACCCGGACCGCTGCACTGTGACTGAGGTTGGCGCTAATGACCAAGCTGTCGACGCGCCATTAAGCCTCATCTCTCCCCCCCCCCCCCACATCCCAAATGCTTGTCCTTCTCCCGGAAGATGCGAGTATGTTTAGACCACCTATGCTCTTTAACCCCCTGACGTCACAACCAGAAAAGCGAAAATTAGGAGCAAGCCACAGACCAGCAAATAATTCTGTCCATAATGACGCGCAACAAGTGACATCAAGTTCTGAACAACCAAATTTTGCAACTACGTGTATGGACTAGTCTTTTAAAACTGGACTCAATTCGTAGTCAAGACGACCCCCTTGAACCCCAACATCTGGTATGTGCCGGGAAAATTTGTCTAAAATTTTGTTGGTAATTCAGAAAGAGTTGATCGTAATGGTGTTGCAAACTTCGGCCTTGAGTCGTTTTCATCTGTAACGGTTATGACAACTGCAGCAAATTAATCGATAGGTCACGGTACGATCGATTAGAGTTAAGCAGGCTGCTGACGATCAGTTTGTTAGCGGTAAAAGATGATCTGTGAAGTTACGATAATGGCAATTCACAAGAAGGGCAAACGTTTTGAGGTAACTATTTTACTCAAAGATGTCGTCGAAATCCCATAGGCAACAAATAATTTAATCAGTACTTCTGGCCTGATATAGTCTGGAGTGAACGGTGACAGGCACCTTAAAGAGATTTATTTCCGTCGAAGGTCATTTCCCTTTGGTCAGATCCATCTTTTTTTGTGTGTCAATGCAGCATCAAATTTAGTTTCTTCGAAAACCTTTTCGGCTGGTTATGCTTAGTTTACACTCATGACTTGCAATGCTGTTCCTTTCACTCCCTCAACCAGCACATGCTGTGAGTCAAATACATCCCCCCCTCCCCCCAATGCTGATAATTCCCTTTCTAAGTAGCGCCTTTTCTGATGATCAATTCTACTGTATTCTTCCACGTTCTTGTTCACGTTCATGTAGGTTTTGTGTTGTTTTTTTTTTGTCTGGGAGAAGCACAAAGTAAATCGCCAACAATGCCTATTTAATGGTTTTTTTTTTCATTTACAAAGGATTTATTGTTGCCGACCACTTTGCAAGGTAGCAATTATAAGCGTCGTGTACCGCAAGTTTAAAATGATTGTTAGCATCTTTAAAATATCATCCTTCATCTTTTCACTCTTGGTTTCTACGATCTATTAGCACGGCTGGCAGGCAGTGCTTATTAGACTTCATTTGCGCACGAGAATTTTCAGAAAAAGTATAAGACGGAAGTGGTGGTTTCCAGAATATAATGCTGCATCATATAACAACAGGTGAGAATCACAAGATCGGATGATAGTTCATGCGAACAAGGTGTTACGATGCTGAGGCATGGTAAATGTGCCTTGTCGTTGCTTCATGTTCGAGGTAAGCTCTTTTGGGTGATCTTTGCCCTATAATTGGGGAGATGCTCGATCGTCACCCGTGTGGGTGGCTTCTGGTTTGACATCCTCGTAATTGAGTAGAGCTTGCCTCAGGCTTGCCTTAGCCTGGTTCTGTTTGTGGTTGTGATTAACGATATTTTAGTTGAGTTGGGTCAACACAAATGTTGTTGCTTACGCTGATGACGCTATGTTTGGTTGGTAGGAGTTGCCGTGTTTACCATGGCAGCAGGTTGTCAATTTAACTGAGGGACCTTTTTGGCTAGTCACAGCGTGTCCCTGTCTCAAGGTAAAGTCGAAGCAATTGTTTTTTACTAGAGATACCCGTGTGCCTACCACACTATGGTGATCGGTTCACCTGTTGTAACCCCATCAACAAAGGTTACATACCCAGGGGTACTGATGAACTCACGGCTTACTTAGGATGGACAGGTCTCTGCTGTGAAGGGATATGTGTCTGGTAAGCTTAGGACTCTCAAAGCATTGTTCCATTCACGCCTTACAGCCAGACGCTCTGCATACTCCTTCTTTTTTCGGTTGTGCATCAGAGCACGGGTGGATTTCCACCTCCGATTCCTAACATACTTGCAATGTGCCACTGATGGTCTACAGGGCACCTGGGTGGCTCCTTTACTTTGTTCCTGCCCTCTTGGTTGAAGCGAGTGCACCTCCCCTTCAGCCACCAGCAGCAAAGTTCTTGCTGAACCTTTGCCTTCGTGGCCTGAGCAGGGGAGGAGCGGTTCTGGTGGGCAGTTTGCTGGCTGACTATCGTTCCTTGGGCCTGTTGTCCCGGGTCAGTCTGGAAGTGGCACGTCTTGGGGTCACCCTGTCCTAGGACACTGTTTTAGGAGAATTCCCAGTTCTTGTTTTTGTCTCTCTTCACTGCCCATGCACATGTGGTATGTGGACCTGGGTCGGGGTTTTCAGAGTTCCTTTCCCCCTCTCGTATTGGGATTTTTTGTGTTGGTTCATTACATTGTGAATGTTGGGCTGGCCGGGTAGAGGTGTTCATCCCCAGTATAACACTTAGTGTGAGTCGCTTCCTCGGCGGTTTTTCGATTTTCAGAACTTTTTTTTTATCGGTTTGCTGCCATTCACTCTTTGGTATTGGAAACCGGTTGGAAACTACTTCAGGTGCCACGTTGTGTGTGTTGGGAATGACGTTGAAGATGAATTGGTCTGTGTTGGGTGTGTCGCCTGTTGTAACCCTGTTGCGATCCCTGTGATCCCGTATGATTTGCGGCCTGTGGTCTCCACCAAAGGTGTTATTCACCCATCAGCGGCGTCTCCAAGGTATCTGTGCACTCTCCCCATATGAGATTGGCTGGAAGCGTGTCTCGACTCCAGACTGCTCACTCCCTTTTGGATGAGCATGCCTTTTGGCTTGGGTGGTCCAGATAGCCGGCCTGTCCATGCGTCGTGGAGGAAACGGTTCTCCTCTTTTCTGAGGGTTTACATAAGAGCGTGGATTGGATGTTGATATGTCCTTTGCTGGGCAGGTTGAGGTTGTCTTTGCTGGCTAAGTTCAGTTTTCGCAGTGAGCTCCTGGTGGCCTTTGGGGTGCCCCAGCACCCCCAGCACCCCCATCTCAACTCACTGTCTTCTGGTCAGCATCTTGTAGGCCGGTTTAGTAGTGCTGTTGGTTTCCTTTTTCACTTGGGAAGTGTTCCACCATCTGCTGGGGCTTACTAAGGTGTTGTATGGTGTCTTGCGTTTTGTATGGGATGTTAAGTTGGTTGCAAAGCGCACGGACCGTTGGAATGTTCACGGCATCATGGCTATGCGATTTTACAGTTGTTTTGTATCATTGGTTAAGTTTACAATGGAGCACATAGTTTCGAACCTTTTTAAGCTCTTAATAAATATGTTAATTCTTCGTTGATGACCAAAATGAAACGATCTTGGTTTGCGCTTTAATCTTTCAATTTTAAACCTTACGGTGATTAGGGTCTAATTTTGAGGACTTACGGCCTCAAAATTGTGCAGCCGACATGACAGAGTGAATTGTTTAGTTCTTCAATAAGGGCTTCAGGAGGCCAGTTGAAATGTTTCCAGATGATTTTACTCGATTGTTTGCCGCTATTACCACAACTGTCTGTGACACTGAAGAATCAACTGTGATTCAACTGCGAGCTGACACGCTAAATCTAGACACACGCTAGTGTGTTGCCATCAAGTAATATAGGCATGGGCCAAAACATGGACATAAGTATGCAATACTAATGTTCATTTTTTCTACAAACAAATTGTGCGGAGGAAGGACATACCAGGTTACACCAATGAAGCTAAATAAGGAAGCTAATAAAGCCAACAAACTAAATTAATAAAAAACGGTTTCGCCAATTAGAAAAAAAAGCATTAAAGCTTGTACCCTTATGGAACTCACAGCTGTGAAAGCACACAAATAAAAACGAAATAGAGTTTACTTGAACAAAAAGAACTATAATTTGAACTCCAATTCAAGAGAACGAACCCAAACCAAACAAATCCCCAAATAATAAAACATCTGTATAATAACAGACCCACACACACTCACTGGCATGGCCCATTTTGATAGCACTAGGGAACAAAAACATTCCTTGTTCGTTGAAATTCGACAAAGCAAACACCCTTACCAAGAAAAAAACATGTATGTGTTACAACCCCGTGGGCACCCTTGGTTCGAAACACACACTGCCTTAAATTTATTTTTCTTTCAGTAAATAAAGAAAAATTTCAAGAATTTATTAGGTGGGGAGGAGAATTTGTGACTGAGACCCCCTACTGAACGTCTTAGATTCATTCTTATTAGTTCCGTCAGAGTTTATAGAGGGCGCCATGAGTTTTATGTGGGAATTTCTTACTCAGTTTCCATCCTGAAATTAAACTAAACTAAAAGAAACTATAGCTTGTATTTAATTATTATTTAGTTTAGCTTAGTTGCAATTTAGTTTACTTTAGATTTGGGCTGAAAAATGAGCAAAAATTAAGAGATGGAACGCGTGGCGCCCTCTGAAAACTCGGACGGAACTTATAGGAATGAATGTTACACGTTTCCATAGGGACTTTTTAGAGTTAAAAATTCCTCTCCCTAATCCTATAAATTCTTGGTAATGTTAATCACTCTCATTTTGACCCGTTACTTTTGACGAGTTATGGTGCAGTTCATGCCATTCTGGCTCATAGACCAAAAGCCCCAGAGTTCGAAGCCGGCTCTAGTTCGTACAATTTCTTTGCTGAAAGCAATATCAGTTTACTGAAATGGTGGCGTTAAACGGATTTCAGGCAAATCCGGTCGAATTTACGAGTGCCCCTCCCAAATTCCGTGTTACATACATGGATTTGTTAAAAATTAACACAAAGTGGAATTTGGCCGAGGCTTCCTACATTAGCGAAGTGTTTCCAAAATCCGTTTGATGTTAGAGTAGTGATTTATTTCTGAATTAGTTAGTAACAACACTCTTTGAGGATCCTGATATTCCTTTCAGAGAGAAAGACATTTTATCGATTAAGGCCGGTTTCGAACTCACGTTGGGCTCAAAGCGGGAATGTCAATGGAACTTTGACTGTGGTCGAAAGTGTTCTCTTTAAGTGCTACTAATAAATGGTACCTATTTATTTACTTAATGAACAACACTCTTCATCCAATGTGGGTTACGAATGGAGGATCTTTCGATTTTAATGAAATAATGCCATAAGTACACTGTTGCTGAGGTAAAAGTGTTCCGTTTAAATGATAGTGGTAAATTTTACCTATTTATTTACTGAAGGAAAACATTTTTCAGACGTAGTGGGTGTTGAACCGAGGATTTATTTACTGAACGAAAACTACTTTCCAATCATTATGGGTTTCGAAACTAGGATTATTCGATCTTGAAGACGGAATGCTACCAACTGCATAATGAACGAATTAGAAACGAAGGGTTTAAATGTTACCGTTAAATGTTACATATCTACGTATTGAATAAAAAAAAACTTTTTCAAGAGCGAGGCTTCTAACATGGGACCGTTCGATTAAAAAGGCATCCCAACTTGAAACAAGCGGTACAACAATCGCTCTAAAATAATCCGAATCTGATTAATTTGTAGAGATGAGGAGTTTAAACATGAAAAAGGATCTCCAAGTTCATAAAAACACACAATAATTTAATTTTCGAAAGCTCTATGTCTTTCTTGGTCACAATATATATGTATTTACATATATTCTTATAATAAAGCTGGACCCGGCTGAGCAGTTAAGGAAAAAAAGGCCGAACAATCGCGTCCCCCTCCTCACGCCCGCATTGCAAGTGGACTCTTCTATTCTAACCAGCATGGCAAGTGCAGCCGGGAGGGAGCGGTCGATCAACTCACGTTCGGCTCACAATAAGATGTACGAAGCACGGGCACGAAAAATGTCGGGAAAGTGGTTGGGAAAGTGTGCCGGGAAAAGTGTGTCTGTAAACTTAATTCATGACCGGCCCCGCGCATAGCACGGGCTTCGTCTAGTTAAAAAAAAATAATACATTTAAAACGTCATAAAATTGGTAAGACGGCCTCACGGAAGGCGTCGTCCTCGGTTGACAAAATGTGTCATCAAAAAAGCAAATCAATCGCATTGGCAGCCATTTTGTCCAACCTAGTCTCGCATGTTATTTTCACATCCAAGATCCGGTTGGTACTGTAGTAGAGCACTGGATGGACCGAAAAAGTCGTTGCAATAGTCGTCTCAGACGTTTCGGCGATACAGAAGACTCAAAACCCACCATCTATCCCATCAGGGCTTAGAAGAAACTTTAGCAGTTTCTACAGTCAAAAACGTAACTTCACAGAAGGGCCTTGCTGACGCAAAGAGCGCAAGGACCGCAGTATAGCAGAGACAACATGGCTTAAGCTGGAAATCATAACTTAAGCCGGCCCACATTGGAGTTCACAGATGCTGGCAAATAAACGTTGCGCTGTCGCAAACTGCCAAAACAATTCGTGGTATTTTTACAAACCGCCTATGGCTAATGTTAGCTAACACAATTTACCTTCACGTAATTCCTCTCCTTCGCTCTCGACAACACTACCTATATTTAAAAGACTTAACGCTCGGTTTCACGTAGCATGCTAGACGCGTCGTCCAAGCGTTGCGCTGAACTGAAAGCACTAAGAACGAAAAACCCCAATCGTAGCATTGATTAATGTATGCGAGATGCACAAAAACCTGATATCTTCTCATTATTAGATTTACCGGTGTTGCAGCGCTAAACGAACATTATTTTACGGTAATGGTGACTATTCTTGAAGTCTTTGGACGATTTGGTGCTACGTCAAAGGATCGTTTAACACATTTTTAATGAGAATTGAAAACGCCGTAGCGTATCATACAGTACAATACACACGTACCTTGTTGTTCTTCTGCTTGAAATTCATGAAATTAAACCTCCGGAGGCTTTGTTTTGTCGTCGAGTGAAAAAAGAGGTACATAGCATGAAGCCATTGTTGTTAAATTTTAATGATTTGGTGTTTTGGTGATTTGGTCTGCGGCCTTGCAGTGCTGGAAACACCGGTTCTCGTCAGATCACCGAAGTTAAGCAGCATTGGCCCCGATTGGTACTTGGGTGGGTGACCTCCTGAGAATCCATTCCGGGTGTTGCAGACATAGGGCCTTAGGGCTTCGTCGGGCAGATGACCGGGTGCGGTTAACGCTCGCTAAAATCCTTTGATTTGGTGTTAATGCAGTGTTTTAAGTTTAAAATCCGCGTATCGCGTGTCACACGTACCTTTCACAGTTCAGTCCGCATGCTAGAGCAGTTCATTTTTGGGGTGTAAGTAGCAAGACTGGTGGCAGAATTGGTGGCTAACTGGACGACGCGTCGAATTTCTGACGTTAAGCCTTTACATCCAGGTAGCCTTGCTCTCGCTGGCTCTCCTTGTTCTTGTTCGCCGGCCATTTCTAAGCTGCGTGATCGCAACGTATACAGTAGCTTATTGGGACCATACTTGGGACACACAAACCTTCATGAAATCGGAACAAGATGGCCAGGTGCACTGTTTCCCATGTATCTTCCTAGGTTGTAGTGTGTCTCATCCGGTGTTGGAACGCCGAAGTTTCGGTTTCATGAAAGTTTTGTGTATGTAGGAAAAAAGTTGTGTTTGCCTGAATGAGTCACCGTAGTAACAACAGGCGTTTCCACCTGTTTGCCCCCGCTGTTTGTCCCTGCATTCCGCTTGTCCCCCTATTGGCACCAGTATGGGTTTTGGAAGGCATAACTACAAGGTGCACTACATAAAAATGGAGGGAAAAACAACGGAAGAGCGGATTTCTTAGGCTTAAAATAACGTTGTTTTCTCCAAGAACAAAAATCGCGCGTTTTAGGTCTAAGAAATCACTCTTCACAGCATCGGCTTCAGTATGATGCCCTTCTGTTTCTCTCTGCAGTGCCCCTTGCAGCTAACCCATTAAGGTTCCAGCATAGAGTTATATACAATAATACTGCGTCGTGTCACTGCTCTATACTCCACTTCTTCCGTAACGAAGTGAGTATATTGCTCTAAGGTCCCATCGCCTTCCTAAGCTGCTCCCCCCCCCCCCCCCCCCCTAAGCTGCTCTCGCTCGAAAACAGGACGTGAATCAAAGCATCAGCTTTAAAATGCCCGCTGCGGATCGCGCCTGAGGATCACGACTTAAAAATAGGAAGACAGTGAATAATTTATTGTTGTAGATAGCGAGACGGCTACCCGAAAGCAGACATTCTGTTGACATTGGTTTAACGTGCGTTATAACTTCATAATATTGGCTACGCAAAGCAGGCTCTTGATGAATATTTACTAAGGTTGTTGGCGTACCTTCTGTGCGTTAAGCTAGCGGTCGATACGGATTTGGAGGAAGCGCTGTAAACTTCCACACAGTGTGGTGCCTGGATGGCTATATGGCCCTTGGCTAACTAAATGTTTTTACTTAGTTGAGGTAGTTAAATGTGTATGTTCAAAATCTCGAGAAAACTAGCTTTCAAAACTTTAGTTCTGATTGAATTTGTCCTCAGAGCAAATTGGTGTTTGTCGTTGAAGGGCAGAGGACGCAAGCACAATCAGAAGTTTGCAAAAGGGAACGCGTTCACAAATTACGTAACACCTGTATAAAAGAACTTCAGGCGATGGTTGGTGATAAGAAACAAAAGCCCCTGGACCACGGGATACCCACCAAACATGTAATTTTAATCAATATTCTTTTAATCAATAAAGTGTTCAGTTCTTTGCCAGAACCTTCATCAGTGAAAATACTATAAAAACAAACAAATGAAGAACACTCCAGCATGACAATCTCGTCCAGAATATACATTAAAAGCTGAAATATTGGGGGGGGGGGGGGGGAGAAAAAAAAAAAAAGGGGAAGGGAAAGGGTAAATGAAGCAAGCAGTCTGCATTAAAGACGGGCCTTGTGATGATACACAAAACACTAGTCTGAAAAAGAAAGAAAAGACTACTGCCCCGACTGGGACTCGAACCCAGGACATCCCGTTTACTAGCCGGGAGCTCTAACCACTGCGCTACCGGGGCGGGTACTGGATACAGGCTCACGCCGAGCTTAGTAGATGTTCAATTTTTCTCAGTGGTGACCTAAAGATCACAAACAAACATACAAGGAGGGAAAGCAACTTTGCTTCTTGGCCTCCACACTAGAAATAATGCAAGTAGTACGCAGTACCCGTCCCGGTAGCTCAGTGGTTAGAGTGCCAGGCTAGTAAACGGGATGTCCTGGGTTCGAGTCCCAGTCGGCCAGTAGTCTTTTCTTTCTTTCTCAGACTAGTGTATTGTGTATCCTCACAAGGCCAGTCTTTAATGCAGCTGCTTGCTTCATTTACTGAAATATTGGGTTTTCAGCAT
The DNA here is from genome assembly GCA_023313725.1 of Lithobius niger. Classification (NCBI taxonomy): domain Eukaryota; kingdom Metazoa; phylum Arthropoda; class Chilopoda; order Lithobiomorpha; family Lithobiidae; genus Lithobius; species Lithobius niger. The sequence goes on along the minus strand of JAHWFP010141713.1, from coordinate 58,069 downwards.
ACAAAAAAACACAAATGGTGAAAGGTGCCATGTCAAGGACCCTAGTAAGGTAGTGGGCCACAAGTGCAGTTGCTTAACCACTTTACACTTCAACATTTTTTTTTTATATTTACTAATCCACTAAATGTAATATTGATTAAAATTACATGTTCGGAGGGCATCCCGTGGTCCAAAGGTTTTGTTACTGAACACTTGGAGTTGGGTGGGAGGTTGAGCAAATGTGTTACCATATGTTATGATGGAGGAGGGTGGAGTGTGATGAAGTGTTACGTAACACACTAAGTTCACAAAATTATTATTCCCTAAACTTTTTCTTTACTTTTTAACTAAATTCTTTTAGCTAAACTATTTTTCTAACTTCTGTTTACGACTTAATTTTTTTTTTAAATCACTGGTCATTACGATACTGGGCAGTAAGTTACAACCTATAAAAAGAAAGTCATCCCCCCAAATATACTGTAGAATTGGTGGGTTGGGGGGGGGGAGGAGCGGTAAGAAAATGTTACGTATATTCAGTTTTATTTTATTTATTTTTTGG
>JAHWFP010141713.1:37712-55102 GCA_023313725.1 Lithobius niger | reverse complement strand
GCAGCACGGACCACTGCACTGTAATTGAGGTTGGCGATAATGACCAGGCTGTCGGACCCCCCCCCCCCCACTATATTTTGTTTTGTATTATGGTTTTAGGGAACTGTCTATATGACGCCACGTTTCCTTCCACCACAAGTGCAAAAAACACTAAAACATCACAATTGTAGACGCAAACAGTGACTGTGTAGAATCTTCAAGTGTGATATCCACGAGTGATATGCACTCATAGTGGAAGGAAACGTGTCGTCATACAGTTAGTTTCCTGCAAACATAATGTGGAACAAACCATAGGTATACCCAAGGGAAACCATAGGTAAACCATAGGTATGACCAAGTTGTCGACGCGCCATTAAGCCTCAATCCCCCCCCCCCCCCCATAGGTATTGCAGTCCGTTATTCTTCGAGCGTTTGTGACCCGACTTGGGTGTTTTTTGCACTCGTGGTGGAAGGAAACGTGGCGTCATACAGTCAGTTTCCTGCAAACATAATGTGAAACAAACTATAGACCGGCGTATATGTTACGCTGAGATCAGCTTGTTCTTACTATATCATCCATGAAAGCGGAGAAACTGTAGAGGTTTGGGGGGAGTGGGCGACCCTAACGTGATATAACTAAGGTGTGGGGATGGTTTAATGTAGGATACTCAATAAATAAATAGACATATTTGGTTGGGTTCTATATTTGATGGTCAATGTAAGATTTTGTACATAGCTCAGCCTGCCACGACTTAACCAAACAAGCTATTAATAATTATTAATGTGATGGATGAATAAAGATGAATAAATACGACATGATGACTAAAGTGAGGAGGACTGGTAAAATTGGGGAGGAATAATAATAATTTCTAGTTAAGTTGCCAAATGTACTTACAGTGATGGAGAACAGGGATGGAATGGGGCTTGGAATGCATTATTGTGATTACCTAATACTAACAAAACGTTGGCTAGGCGGCAATGCACATGCTTTACAATTGATGATTTCAGAATACATTGTAGTGTAACAATACAGTAAGTGAGTGTAAGAATAGAGGCAGGGCACACTTAGATCGTCATCCAAACTCAGCTCAAGGGAATCAAGATGCTGGGTCATCAGTCCCAGCATCAGGTCGTCCAATATTGACGTTGCTGGTTGCTGAGGCAGGATGAGTCACTACAAAACTTCCCCCATTCATCACTACCAAACAAACTGCTTTACGCAATTAACCAATACAATGCTCAACCTGTAAGCTGGTATGCTCATCAGGAACACAAATACTTTAAATTTTATAGAATCAACGGATGTGTCCCCCGGAGCAAGTGTCTGTTCTCTAATCTCTCTCCTCATTCCAGCAAAACGCTTTATATTCTTTATATATAACCTTTATTTTTGTGTTATTGCATATTCTGCTTTAAATTTGTTCTGTTTATGCTTTATATCGCTATATTTGTCAAAGAAATGTGTTGTTTATGTGCAGATATTATCAGTAGACTCGACGAAACCTTCGGGTGATATAGCGACTGATCAATGAACACGACTTCACCAGAAATTTGCACGTTTATGTTATGCGAAGATGACGAAGATAACAATTTCTGTTTATTTTCATGGAATAAATATTTTAACAGGGATTCTGCGAAGTTGACGGCGTAACTCTGTTTGTCCAGAGGCCGACTAAAATAAATAATTTAGCTATCGATCATGCATTTTCCCACTGTTTAACTTGTCATTCACCGTGAGGAAAATGAGAACGATCTTGAACGGCATGAAACTCAAGATATGGTGAGCTGCTGGTTGGACCTCGTTAGAACGTTTTCTCCCTTAAAACGCTTTGCACATCGACGTTGAAAACCAGTGCCAGATTCCTTTGGCGTAAACAAAGGGTTTCCTAGGAACAGTTCGTAGACTTGATATTTCGTAAATTGTATTACAATGGCTGCCAGGCTAAGATAAGAATTAGTCCGTAATTAGGCAGCTAAAAATTAATTAAGTGGTTCTCAGGAGTGGTGCTAAAAAAATAGCGCGAGCGGGCGGGCGGTGTTTTTTTTAAAGTTTTATTCGTAATTTTTCAGATGCGGGTGATGGTTTTTTTTTTTTCTGCCAAACATTTTATTGTGGAGTACATTATCTATATTTTAATGCCAGGATCAGCATGGAAAAGTTGCAAATGTGGTAAAAAAAAAATCATCTTTTAGAACCAAAATTTTAGTTGTGACAAGCCTCTGAACGACCCTTAGATTTGTTAAATAAATACAGATGCATACCTATCTACGTTGCCTTTTGGACTTATATGTCAGATTGACTGAGCGGGGAATCGAACCCACGACCCTTGTAACAAACCAAAGGCCGAGTTTTCCTACCGCTGAGCCATACTGATAGGCACCTCTGGTAACTAAATCACTGTTTAACGTAGGTTAAACAACACGCTCCCTTAGAATCGCTACGGTTTAACAGAGGATGACCCATGATCTGAAGAAAGATTTCAATCATTGGCGGAGCGAGCGAGGAAAGCGGATCCAACAACGGACACCAAATTGCAAAATGTTGGTTGTTTGGTTGCACTCTTGTAGTCTAGGTCGAGCCCAAACGAAAGGTCGGATTGGAATGAAACTTGGTACATCGCTTGATATTGCTGCGCCAAAATGTGCCGTAAACCGAACAATTATTACGGAAGAAATTACAAATTTTCGAATTTATTTCTAACACTCACCATTTCAAATTAGGAATTTTGAATAGTTCAGGAATTCCGACGAAGCATACACCATGTTGGTGGTATAGTCAAGCGAATTTTAGAAAACACGGCAAATTACATTTTGGTTGCTTCTTTCTAGTTGATAACCTTTTTCGACAGAACTCAATGAAATAATAACATTTGATCGTTCCATTTAAACACTACGGGAAGAAACGCAACCTTAAAAATTAAAAGGATTCCATTATCAACACACATTAGTTTCATTTGAACAAAGAATGCTTGGAGTAATTCACTTCAGCATTGCAAAGAAAGTGGCGTTCACAGTAGCGATGGAAATCCCGAATATGAAACCTGAAATCGTCGGATCAAGGTGAAGAGGTATATATAAAACGAAAGTATAGAACGGACGACGTGTTTTTACCACGGCACAAAACAATATGTCTGCATCTAATAGTTTAAAGATTACTCGTTGCCACGATAAAGTGAAGTCTCGAAACCGAAACTGTGTTGCATGGAGGAATAGGCCTAACTATCGAACCCAACTCTTGTTAGCTGCTACTTAGGAAATAAAATTTCGGTAAAAATTAGGCCTAAACGCTAAAAATTAGTCTTTAAACCTAAAACTAGGCGTAAAAGAAAACACATTTTAACCTACAATGGTTATTACTTTTAAATTTTGTAATAGAGATTGCTGTTGTAGTGGGTCATAGAGGTGTGCGCTAGATTATAAATTTCCTTCTTTTTCTTAGTTTTTCTTTTTATGTCCGTGCTTTTCGTTCTGTTGTGCCCACCTTGTCCCTGTCATGCTTCTTTGTCATCTTTCCTTGCTTGCTTGTTTTCCTTGTCATGTTTCCATACTTCCTTATCATGTTTCGTTTTTTCGTGTTTGTTTTTGTCATATGGTTAAGTCTTTACTATGTGTCTTGCTTCAATCTGCGCTGATTTTATTTAACTAATTTGTCGTCATTAGTGTTTTTTTCCTTGGCTTAAAAAAGACCTCGGTCTTATCATCAGCTGTAGTCTCATACGGAAACATACGCAATAAAAGCCATTTCTGATTCTGATTCTGATTTGAATAATTATTGGCGGCGGCGGCTCAAACAGCGATGGACAGGCTATATGTACTTTTTTTTTGTGGTCGGCGGCGATGCCCCACATCTTTGGTGTGGGCTGTGAAAAGAGGCTACACATAACTATACAGAAACTAAATGCTAGAGCAAACGAAAGCCTATTTAAAAAAAAAATATGATACGTAGCTTATAGGCCTATACGGGGAAAAAAAGCTAAAATAAGAAAACGGCCATGCAAAGAGCAGCAATACGTCACACTAAACGGTAAAGAGCCCAACTTAGACGAGTGAGTGTTGCACCCAGAATATTTACGAGCATTAACGAATCATTGCAATAAAAACTAAATATAAGTTTGAAATGAAAATCTGTTTGCTCCGCCTACAATAGGCCCAAAACCTGTTTCCTAGTTATGCTTAAAGAGCGGTTATTCATCGTTACGCCATAGTTTAACTTACATATGGAGCATCTTCTCATTCTGAAAGCCAGAATAAATATGAAGTAATGTTTCTTCTGAAATTTTGTTCAGAAGTTACGCACTTTTAAAAAGGCTCTCGCTGTTTAAATAAAACAATTAAGGCTAATTAATTGTTTAAAGATAAGTCTTTAGCTGCCTGAAGCAAGTCACTATAAGGACAAGGAAGTGTTTTAAGGTGAGTCCATAATAGACTGTATTCATGTAGTAATAAATGAAACACACTGCGGGAGCGAAGCGAGGACGAAGGACGACTGCATCACGCGACTGCATCGATTAAAACCAGATTTTATACATTGATAGCGGTACACGTGTTGTCGAGGATCAACGCCATCCAGCGACACACTATGAAAGCAAATGACAAAGAAGCAAGATTTGATGAGCAACCGAAAAGACGAGCCACAAGACTGTCTCCTATGCACTCGCAATCCACTCGCAAGCAACTGCCTGTGTCCGATGTATTGTTTGTTTGTTTGTTCGTTTGTTTGCTCGCTTCGCTCCGTTTCGTCGACAGTGTAACCGATTTGTGTATAAAACATAACAAATTGTTGTAAGTGAATATAACAGCAGAATGATCCAATACAAGAAAAACAACTTTAAAAATTTTTTTCACAATCATGTTTCAACGCAGGTTATAATCATTACACACAGACATTTTCAATGAAGCTTACTGCAGGTTTAGCCTTCTTTAGTGTAGGTTTAACTTCATTATATCTTAATAGCTATCGACGAGCCATTAAGCCTTACTCCCCCTCCCCCCATTAATTTTACTAAAGGTTCAACTGTACTTTAAAAATGCACTAAACTAAACTTTAAACTAAACTTAAAAATCGCAGTATTTTAACAGGCGTCTAACCATATTTTAACATAGTTTTATTGATCATTGCTCCATTTGATCTTAGGTTAAAAGAGGTTTAGCAAAGGTTTGACTTTCGCGTCACTGATATTTTGTTATAATGTGGGCTGCGGATTTAACGTAGATTAAATTCGGGTTACACCTTAATCTAGCTCTTGGTTCCAACATACGTTTAACCATGGTAAAACTGTTCCACTTTACCCTATTTAAATCATGGTAACCACACTTTGTGACCATATAGTAACCATGGTTGTGAAACCATGGCAAAACCAGCATTCATTTTAGCTTGCGGATAAGCCACATGAATTATGATTGGCAGGCGGGGTTTTGTCATTAAATACCAGAACAAATAAGTATACACCCCCCCCCCCCCCCTCCCCAGGGTAAACTAAGCACGATAGGAAAAAAATGAAAGTATGGATAGGTAGGAAATTTTGTTTTGGGTTTACACTTGCTAGCTCAATATCCAGTGTTCACTCCATTGGCGTCATGAAAAGATTGAAGACGAGCAGGGTAGGAAGACAAAAGTGACTCCGGTGTAAACTCCATTTTCCAAAGAGCAAAGCATCGATGTGTGCCTCCTTCCTGGTACGACTAAATCGAATTGCCAAAAGTTCATGCAGCATCCTTTTCAACATTATCATTCAAGATGGATCCAAGTTTTCACAGACATTCAGATCGAGAGAATTAGGGCCACTCTTCATGGTCGAAGAAACATGCAACATTTTGAGTCACTTTTGTCATCCCATCCTGCTCTTCTTCAATCTGTTCGTGACGCCAATAGAGTGAACACTGAATATTGAGCTTGTGAGTGTAAACCCACAATAAAATCATACCTATTGGTACTTTCATTTTTCCTATCATGCTTACTTTACTTTGGGGGGGGGGAGGGGGGTCATTGTTTGGCACCCTGTATGTAGGTCAATATATATTTTTATCTTTATTTTGATCTATTATTGGAGCCAAATTGTTGTTTTTGTTGGCAAAAGAGACAGCTGGTTTGTTTTTCTTTTTCTGTTCCTCGCAATCCACACGCAAGCGTCAGCACCTGTGGTGTAAATGTATGCAATTTTAAGTTGCTCTTGCAATTTGTGGTCAAAGAAATATTACTCGCTACTCACTCAGGGATTGCATCATTATTTATAGCCGAGTATTTTATGGGGGGGGGGGGGTAGGAGGAAATTTAAAATGTGACCATCAAATTTTCGATGACCTCTACCTTCAAAACTCTAAAAAATATTCCCCCGCCCCCGCCTCTCTCAAGGTTAAAAAATAATGTGCCCCAAAAATGCGCTATTCGTATGCCTATTGCGACTGTCTGTAGATGATTTCCTGTAACCAAATTAAGTAAGTAGCATTCCGCGCCGACAATTTGCCACTCACTATAAAACACGGATGTTCCTGACACCGATCTTGTGGCGAGTTTCATACAATAAGCATGATGAACGCACTGTTTGCTTGACCGCTTACATCTCTAACATAGTCAGAAGCCGAGGTACCAGCAAGCAAGGCTTTTCCAGAGAATTTATTAGCAAAAACTACAGTGGGGATGACAGATGCTGACAGTTTTAAAACCGTGTAAAACTGCTGAAAGTGTCAGCTTTGAGGGCCAAAATTTATTACTCCAGTTTGATCAGTGTTTCTTTATTTTTTTGTGATAATTTCTTGACGTGGCCTAAAAAATGTATGCCCGGACTTATAGACCTTCAATTTTTGGCGTTAAAATTATGCGATTGTAATTCGGTTTACAGCATAGTAATTCCAGTCTCGATAGGTTCCAAAAATCCTAAGCCCCTCCCCCCCCCTTCCCTCCCAATTTCTTCCACCCCTCCCGTCCAGCGATTATTAATAATAACCGGTTCCATTGTTATTACTGACACTCAAGCAATGCGAAACGCATTTTTTAACCATTCATATGGGTTCCATACTTACTTTCTGATGAGGGAGTAAAGGTGCCTAAATTCCAGCGTTTAGGGGGGTGGACAAATTTTACCGTTCTTCATGCCCCTGCTGTAAAACGTACTAATGTTTTTATTGTGCGATTATTTTTGTTGCTTTGCGTAACGTACGACTGCAACAAAAAAAAAGTTTTGAGCGGAGAGTAAATAGATATTTCCAAGAATTTTCATGCCTCTCTTTCTTCTTGGGAAAAGGGAGTGGGGGAGCTGTCCCTCCCTGGCCACCGCTTCCCCCCCCCCCCTCTCCTCTTTATATTTATGCATCTAAGATGTAAATACCTTAGAGGCGTAAATATAAACGCCTTTGTCGAACTGTATGTTTTATTATAAGTTAGTGATTTAGGTTGTAATACGTTAAAATTTTGGCTGCCAAAGTCTTTTTTTACCGGTAAGCCTAGAAATATGAAAGGTACTCCAGTAGAAAATGAGGAAATTGCCGTGCGTTGTGTTAGGTTTTTTCTTCTTTTCTTCTTCTTCTGGAGAGATGTGGAGGAACTGTCTACATCCCCCCCCCCCCCCTTAGCTTTTCTGTTGTTTGTTTGTAACTCACCATGTGCTGACACACACAACGCTTTGTGGCTGTAAACAGAATTAGCATAGTTTTAACGCCAAAAATCGTCAGTCTACGAAGCCCGGTACGATCGTCTTCAGCTTAGCTCCCACCATGCAGCCACACAGACTTAAATGAACGCCAGTGTTTGCACACCTGCTCTTACTAACAGTTTCCCAGCTTGCCGTGAATAGCGCTTGGATTTCGTTTCGCTAGCGGAGCCCGTGGCGCCACGTAGCAGTAGGCAAGGGAAATTATTTTCAGCCCACGAAAACTTCGTACGTCCCCCTCCAACACCACTGCGCCATCTACAAACGACCAACGTAACTAAGCGATATTTGGGAGAATATTGATCGCATTTAAAGCAAGGCTCTCACAACACCGGGTTTCAAAGCGACTCTTTCGCAGCCACTTTCCGTATGTGGGCCACTTTTCGTTCTCGCCGCCGGCGGCGCCACAATCGCGTCCTCGGGCTTCAACCACGTGACCGCCAATCCTAATTCCGTGTAAGCAGCACCCATTTTTTTCCCCACATTTCAAGACCACATTAGAAGGTTTCAGATGATTTTTACAAGATGTGGCTATGTTAAGATCCTGGCTGCCATAATCAGGATACCTTTCAAGCAACATGGGCAAGAGATTTCCGGTTTATTCTGCCAAAATAACGCGTGATGCTCAACAATTGGTAGACCATTGCACTGTGATTGAGGTTGGCGCTAGCTGTTAATGCGTTAAAAAGCATTAATTGCGGCCACCCCCTCCCCTCCCCCACGGCAGGTCCAGTTCAGAAAAACGAAATTCAATCGGAAATATCAGGAGGCCAAAAGAGAGAAATATGCGCACAAAAAAAAAATAGTCTTAAACATAGCGGGAACAAGTCGAATTTTGTTTTCGTTTTCACTTCTCTCGTACCATCGGTAGGGTACACGGCCCTGACGTCAGGGCCCCTCAAAACTTAGGGTCTGTGTGCCTAAACACAATGAACACCCGTTTTGCAGTTTTATTTCTGGACCGGAAGCCTATTTTTGGTGGTCTGGGACCCTTGAAGCATGGGCCAAATGGCAGAAGGCACACCCCCGCCCTCCCCCCTCAGGTGGCCCAGGATTCCATTGTGATACATCGAAATTATTTAAATGTATGTATTGTTGCCACTTCGATCATGATCCTCTCGTAAAAACAGTTAGTAGTAAAACATCCGGCACCCAAGGCTTGCAGCGATAAAGATGGATGGAGAGTAGCTACGAGACGAAGGTTCATAATTGACGGAGCTTTCGCAATAATGGTGCAGATGCAGGATGGAGCTCTACAGTAATAGCGTGCCACACTTCGTAGGGGTTTTTACTTGTATATTTTAGCATGCTTTCGTAAGAACCCGTTACCTGAAGGTGGTTGGTCCTATTAGCCTCCTTTACTTATCACTGCATGCCTTGTTTTAAAATGAGGTGTTCAAGACATCAAATATTTGCTGAAAATTACAATTTGTTGTTTGTTTTGATGTCATTGTGGCTTCTTTTGAACAGTGTTTCCAGTATTTTCCAGTATTTTCAAGTACTACTTTTTTTTTATCATCAAAAGACAATTTTCAAAGCCACTATGCAATTTAGACGGGGCTTGTGCATAGTTGGCGTGCGAGACTATCAGTACCTTCATAAAACACCGAACAGAACGAACCAAACGCACCACCGTTGGTGACAATTCAGCTCATTTTCTATTATAGCCGTGTTGATTTGGCCTCTTTACGTCGACCATCGTAAGCGATTGGTCCGTTTCTGGCAAAACTATTACCTCGCGCATGCTCAAAAGCTCCACCACTGGCAATCACCCACAACCACCTCCCCGAGATGGTTTGCAATTTGGCCTTGCTCGCGCTTGGTCACGTCCGTTAGCCTAGCCTGGTCTAGGCAATTAGCCATGTCCGGTCACGTTAAAGGTATGACGTAACGAGTGATCTGTTGGGCTTCTTGATTTTGCTGAGCTGTTATTGCAGTTTCGGAAGGTACTGAAAGACTGACGCAACATCGCTGCGCACGCGCGACGTCAAGTTTGGAGCCAAACTGTCTCTAACAGTGGTGCGTTCTGTTCGCTCTGTTCGGTCGTTTAGGAAAGTACTGATATATAGTTTACACAAACAGTAACATTAGCACAGAAGTGTACTAATAAACGATTCTTAAACGCCAGAATAAGTTTTATGAATATGTACTGTTTGTTCGGACAAGAATTGCTTTTAATTTGCCGACGAGAGTTCACAAAGTTCGTCACGTTTCCGGATCAGGGGCAATAACGTTTTCTAGCGAAGTTTGCAGAAAAACTACGTCATTAAAAGGCATACCCGCATTGCCGAATCCAAAATACTAGAGAAGTATACCAATTCACTACCTAAATGAGTGATGGCATGGAGGGAATCCAAAGTGATAGAAGAAGAGAAATTCACTGAAGGCCAGGCCAGTTGCCGAGGCAACACACTGACGAGGCGTGTTCGTCGGATGGTCGCTGTCCTCATCTAGACGTCGCGCACTATTGCAGGTCGATCTATTACAAGGACCTGCTACAATCATCGTCAGTCTTGGGCCATTAACCTTGCCACAACAGCACCTTCATGTTGGTGATATCAGGCCTTATAAATGCACACACGCCCTGGGAGTGTCCGTCTTGTAACTCTCAGTTTGTATTCTACCGTTTGTCACAAGGCCACCTGGGAGAGAACCTTCAGATTTTTGGCCCTAGCCCACTTAATTTAACCTCGCCAAAACGTTATTTACCAAACCAACGCTAACCCGCTATTAGGTCGGGTTTAGCAACACCTAGTCTTTGCGTTCTCGCAGCTAGAAGCTAGAAATCATCTGAAATTGCAACATGGCGCCGGTTTTAGCTCTGCTGGCTTACAACGAAAGCAGTCAATATGCGAGTTCAGAAGTGACTAGGAAAATCGTTACGTCAGGAGGAATTCTTTATCTTAATGTCACGGATTGTAAGAATGCAAGCATTCAATCAAACGATGTCGGATTTCGCTAATCTAGGTAGCGTTTGCCACCACGATTAAATTGCAGCTGCGAGAATACAAAAGCGAGTCTTTGCATAAACGTGCCCTTAAGGTTCTGTGATGATAGGTCCTGCAAATCGGATCCGATTTTTGTTCTGTTTTGTTGCATTGGTAACGTCTCTTTGTTCCCTACATATTCCTAATTTATACTCATGGTATGTGATGCATATTTAATAAATTAGCAGTAGAATGACCTTGATAACATTTGGCAAGGTCATCCATTTCTTGGCCAACCATTGACCCCTCTTGGCCTCATCACATCACCCGGGTCTCATAACGTATCGTTCTGTAGTACTCTAGCTACCAACACTGGGTCTCAACTTAACCGATCACCCTGTATATTACAAAAAAAAAGCAACTTTAATCCCAAAATTTCTGTTTTTGTTTCTTCAAGTGACTGAAACATCCTCAAGGGTTATTATGTTCTGGTCAAATTGCTTTTCGCCATCCGGTGTAATTGGCAGAAAATTTGTTGCCGTGCGTGTGGGCGAAAATGCAGACACTAGCATTCCCCCGCGTCCCATTTGAGGCACGAACTTCCTTGGACCGCTTGGAGAGCTTACCGGAAGAAGTTTACAAGCCAGGAAAGGCAAGTTACAAGCCATGACAGCGGGTTCGTAATATTTCAGCAGAAGCTTGAAAAGTCTTGCCTGCACATACATATAATTCTAAAAACCTATCAATCTAACTTTAGGCCTCGAAAAAAAATACGTTGTTTCTCATAAGCGCACGCATCAATACAGGCCTCGTCACTCCTATTTTTGATATATAAATAAATAAATAATAAAATTTGCGCTCTCATCGAATCGCGATTTTTTTTTTTACTCTACATTTCTGGCTAGCACTGGGCTGGCACCCTTTAATTAGCAGTATCAGCCAAATTGATAAATACAGGAGATGTTATTTCTGGGTATTCTGTGCCCCAACAGTAGCCTTTCGTACGTCTCTACAGCCAGCGTACTGCTGGACAAAAGGATATTGTTAGCCACAGACCGGCACGGTTAATACCCCTCTACTGGATATTAAACGTGCCGCTCTGTCGCTAACAAAGTCCCTTTGTCAGCACTACGCTGGCTGTAGAAACATACAAAAGGCTCCTGTTGAGGCACAGAATGTTCAACAATAACACCTGTATTTATTAACTTAGCTAATACTGCTAATGTCAAGTGCTAGTATTCCTCATTGCAATTGCAGGTTATTATAGAGCTACAGTTTTAACTGACTTTTGACAACGCAAAGCAACAGTTACCTTAGAGTTTAATAAAGACACAAAAATACAAAATGAAGTGATTTTGTAGTTTGAATATATTTGTATATATATTTGTATTTGTATATGTATATGTATATGTATATGTATGTATATATATATTTTTTTTTTTTGGTATCATTATACGTTTTTTCAGCGTACAGTATTTCATTCGATGGTTGGTCCACAGTTCACAAATGAAAACCTTGGAAATTCGTTCAGGCTTCATACCTGCGAAAACCAAATTTCAAAATGTGGTTTTTGTACATTATTTTATCGCTTTTTTTTTTAGGGAAGCTCCATAAAAGAAAATAATCCACCTCCCCCACCCCCACTCACCTGAAAAAAATATGGGCGCATCGCATCAGACTTTGAGTGGTTACAAAAAATGAATAAAAAGCCGCCCGGCTGCATCGACTTTTGGTTTGTACACTTATGAGAACCAAGGTAATTATTTTTATCAGACTTAGTGAAGCGCGGTGGGCAACAGTGCAAGGGTGCTTACTCCTCCTGTGCTCAGTCGTGTCTCCATGACAACATTTGAATCCATTGTCCGATTTATTTAAATGTTGCACATACGTTCACGTTCTATGATTTATTTGTACATTTAAGTTCGAAAATCATAGAATGTATGTGCAAAATATCAATAAATCGGACAGTCAACAAACTTGTGCAATGTGCAATTGTGACTGTTTCGAGGATATTGACTTTCAGTGAACAAGATTAGTCTGACGTCATTAACTTTAATGTCACCTGTATATCCGCTATAGAATACAATATATAGTTTTCGAATATAACTTCAAGCTATATGGGCGCGTTTACGCAGCGACTCGCCTTTGCATTCTCGCAGCTAGAACTCAATCGCCATGGCAAAGGTGACATTGCCATGGTAACAACGCTAAATGGATTAGCTAAATCCGACGTCGTTTGAGTAAATACTTGCAGTCTTACAATCCGTGCCAATAATATAAAGAATTCCTCATGACGAAACAATTTTCTCAAACGCTTCTGAACTCACGTTATTTGCTGTTTTCGTTGCGAGGTGGCAGACATAAAACCGCCGCCATGTTGGAATTTGAGGTGATTTCTAGGTTCTAGCTGCGAGAATGCAAAAGCGAGTGGTTGCGTAACCGTGCCCTAACAGTCGGACATCTAAAAGTCACTATTACCCTGCCACCGTACGGCGAGTATCTGAACCCGGGTGTTATACCCAGAAAAGGGAACCAACGCATATTACTGGGGTCAGTGACTTACATACGGGCACCAAGACGGCCAGTATCAAACAATCCGCTACTCCCTGGAGCCGTCAAACTCATTGAGCCAGCCCCATTGAGTCAGAAAACTCTCATTGCAGGACAGAACTCGGAAGTTTGTCTGTGTCTACCAATCGCTGTGTGATTCTAAGCCTTGAGCTCACCGTAAGCCTACACAGCTATTTAACACTTTTGGTATTGATCCGTGCAGAATAGGTTCCCCTTTACGTCCAATTAATTTCAATGATGCCACAAATTGCACGAGAGCTGGCTAATGAGAGACAGCTGCATCGACGAGGGAGATATCATACAAAGGTGCCAACGTATTGTAAACTATTACGACTCGTAATCGACACTGTGAACTTGAATACGTCATCAATTAAGGCCATGAATTGGTCATTGTTCGCGGCGTGTTGAGTAACCAGCCTCAGGAATACCTGTCGCCAATCAAAACTATGACAGAAACCTGTAGTCAATAAATACGAATGCTAATGTTTTTTTTTTTCTCCAAAATTATACGGGTAGCTGCGAGCACTGGGGCGTCAGATTCGATAGGCGTCCTGGTCCCAGTGTACATCTCTGGCTTCGTACAGACCTGGGTTCGATCCTGGCGATGGGAAGTGTATATGTTCCCGGTTTTTCTCCGGTTATTTCCCGCCCGTTGCACGAGGGTTTCCTCCGGGTACTCCGGTTTCCTCCCTCATGCGGCAAAAAAACAACTGTAATAATGGTGGTACTTCTTCCACTTAACATCTGCCGCTGGGGAATTTGGGTGGGTGGATGCCTCGAGCATCGTCTCTATATATTATTATATTATATTATTATTATACTAGCCTTTAGACTTAAAATTGCCAGAGCAGACAGTTGAGTATGTGCTTCACGATGGAACTAGGTATAGGGTTTCCAATTTATATGTACTATATGTATCCTGTTTTTTTTATTTTTAATTTTTATTTTAACGAGCCTTATGTCACCTGATGCAATTATGCTTGTATGTCTAAACCGGCTCAATTTTGAACATTACCAGATTTTTTTTAGAGAAGAAGAAATCCGGTAAATGGAGGTGCCAGGCCGGGGATTCGATCCGAGAAACCTCCGATCATCGTCAGGGCCGAAAGATTGTCCAGAATTAGCCAGAATACATCCCATAGCCGCTGAAGGAGTATGGTAGCCGCTCACGCTACCCTGGCCGACAGTCCTGGCGGAGACTTTGCCAAGGTCCCCTTTCCAGGGGTTCGACCAGATCCGCAACCTCCAGCAACCAGGCTGAGCTCTCTCTGTTGATTCTATTCTCCTATTTATACCGTACGTATATTAGTTATGTTCGTAATGTAGGTTTTGGCATTGACAGCATTCAGCGCCACTGACTTGATCGCTGCTGATATGCTGCGCCAGTGACATCATTGCCGATAATATCGAAACAAGACCTCTATTTACGTAACAATAAAGACCTTAGTGGAAGTCATGTCTTAAACAACCAGTTTGGCAAAAGTCACTATCAGTCGCTAATCACAAAAATGTACACCTGTCGTATTAAAACTATCAGTATCATATTTACTGCAACGAACCATTCGAATAGAGTGTGGCTATGTCATATTTGCTGTAGCAGGCCATTGGCACTGATGACCTGGCTGTCGATACGCCATTAATTGATGTCTGCAGACATTAAAACGCACCAGCAAAATCCGCTACTCTAAAGTGTGTCGTAATAACTATCAGACAATCAGGACTAAGAATGGTAAATTGCCACGTGCCACTTGGAAGTGATTAGCTCTAATTAAAAAAGATGACGCTCAATTTGAACTCAACTCGAAACTGGAACCATTGGCCTCATCGACTTGAGTGGAAATGAAATTATTCGCCTGGTACAATTTAAAAATAGGCATATATACATTTTTATTCGTTTACACTTTCGTGTGTATAATGGTTTCTTCCTTATAAAACATGCTCATAATAACCTGGGGAAGTTTGCCCTCATTTTTTTAAAATATATTATCATGAAACTAATTTCTATGCTAATCTGTTCAATTCTGTTATTTTCTGTATACTAACTTTGGTTTCAAAGGCCATGCATTGTCAGTGCGACTTCGACCTTCCACTTCGAAGATTGCAGGCTCGCTACTCTGCTGACCGAATTGACATTTAATTCTTATGGGTCATGTTGGCTAAGTTATGGCAGAGTGAAGCATGGTAGCATGAGGGAGGTAAAATTGTCCGAGGACCGTGGCGAAGTCACTACCAGCTGTTCTGACCATGCATGACTATCAGTTTATGTAGTAGAGTGCAGTGGCTTATACTATAAGTATTTGTTATGGGGGTGGGGGGGAGCAATATATTTCAGGCCCAGATTTACTCTCTTTTACGCCCCCGGATGCATAAATCTTTTTTACACGGTCATGCCAGATCCCAAGAAGATGATGATTTTCAATTTTTCTTATTTTTCTAAATTGTGTGCCTTGCCTTGCTTGCGCTGCCGCGTTCACTGCGGCTAAACATACAACATCAGAAACCCGCAATCAAAACATTGTCTGGGCAAACCAAAGTCTGGCCAGCTGAACACGTGATCCGGCTGACTCCTGAGGTTCGAAGAGACGCTTCGGATCGGATAGTTCGTGTAAAAAAAAGTATATTTGCCCCCCGGATAAAAACACTTGTGACCACTTTATTTTATTATTCGAATATTTTTCCTTGTAATGTTCGATTTCATAAAAAAAAGTTTTGAATAACAACAAAGCGAAAAAATAGAATTTTTTCGAAGAAATTTTACGGCTCCTCGGCTTGATTTTTTTGTAATGTGGAGGGGGGGGGGGATTGTTCGTTCTCTTAACTCCTGCCCCATTGTAATTTCATGATATTGTCCCAAAGAAAAACTATAGGGGTGCCACTAGTGGTTAGATTACTACTTGGATCTTAGTTGATTGGTTGGATCAACTATAAAGATCTTAGTTGATCAATCTTTGTGTACACTATTGCCAGGTATTGAACAGGATAAAATCTTCTCAACTATTATCCCCTTCGATGCATTCTAAACCTAATCCCTATCCCCCTACATACCCAGATATGGGCTGCTGCTAAAAGACCATCCTCTTATTTGAGATGAAAGACCCAGCATTACTGAAATCTTATCGGCACTTTTTATAGATATAGACACTTGGTGTGAAACGCGTGCTCTTTGGTCCTAATGACCCATAAAAATGTTTCTGTCAATTACACCACCACTGCAATTTTATGTGCTAGTAGTGTTTACCTCAAGACGAAACGAGAATTGGTTTCCGTTAGGGCCATGTTCGCGAACTCTTCCTCGACCAGACTCAGTTGTGTTCTCAGTTGCCTTCTTTGATCCTTGATGAGGAACCATTTAGCCAAGAAAAACTTGTGGGAAAACAATCCTGAGTCGTCCTTAGAAAACCTTTTAAGATTCCTTCTCGCATAAATCCAGCCAAAACTAGTACGCCGATTTCTTCCCCAAAACGCATCGTTAACAATTTTTTAAAAATAATTTCTTCGAGCCGTAAGTCAGCTGAAGCCAACTATTGCTTGTATGGTAGAACCGGCTCAAATTGGGGCGTCCCCGGGAATTGAGGCTTAATGGCGCGTCGACAACTTGGTCATTAACGCCAACCTCAGTCACAGTGCAGTGGTCCGGGTTGCTCAAATTGGAAGTCTTTGAAGATGACAGAAGTATAGTAATGGTTTGAGCAAACCTTTGATCACTAAGGGGCAAAGATAATGTATAAGTTTCCTAAGGGACGAGCACAGGGCCCCCAAACTGCAGTGGCAAACTTTTTTCTGGGGAACTTTTCTTTTGGTGTTTTAACCACTTTTTACCCCTTTTGGGGGACTTTAAGCATTTCTGCCCCTCATTGCACCACTTTCTTAGTCGTTATTGTTCTTTTTTGCATTTTTAGGGCTCTTTTAAACCACCACACTTGCCATGAGGGTAGGGGCTATTTCCCCCCCCCCCCCCGTGTGCACGTCCCAGGGTTGCCTGCAAATGACTCCTGCATTTTACTCCTGATTCTAGAGTACCCATTGATGAGAACAACCTATATTGACGAAACAAAATGATTGTGCTGCTGATATTGCAGGAAATATAAGTACTACTGATGCTTTATGTACTGTGCACCTGGGTTTCATTTATCCAACGATCGCAAACGTAACGTATAAAAGCAGCAACAACGGTCACTTCCAGAGAGAGTTTTTGTTTTCTTTCCACGAAACGAGCACCTTGCTCGACTTACACTGAGAATTTTGTTTTCTTTCCGCGAAACGAGCA
>JAHWFP010141713.1:0-31349 GCA_023313725.1 Lithobius niger | reverse complement strand
AGCAGCATCCTCTAAGTGAGGTATACTGTACAGATCGGTGGTTTGTTTGTCCGCGCTCATTGAGAAAAGCTTCGTTCTGTATAATTACTGAAGGAGGAGGTCCGGTTTCGGTTTCGATGAGCCGGGGTCTTCCCAGTGTATCCGACCATGGCTCTCATTTAGTGAAAAGAAAACGAAAATTCTCAGTATAATACCGACAGCGTTAAACAGGGAACTTTTCTTCACATTCATATAATTTACATCATCTTTTGTCATTTTTGTATAACTGTTGCATTTTACTCCAGTATTCTCATTTCTATATCATCTTATACCGTTTTACGTCATCATTACGTTTTATAAAATAATATATATAATTTCTGTATCACTTTGCCTCATGTTGCCTCATTTTGTATCATTTTTGTACGATTTTACATCTTTTTTATATCAGAAATAAATGGATAATTAAAATTCCTAAAATATAAAACGACACCTAAAAGAACGAAAGTAATGTCTCTTTCCATTATTGCTCTGCGTCTTTTTAAGATAAATTTCTTACAGACTTGTATCAGCTCAATTATTGTAATGTCTTTTTACACGATATATTGTTTCAGTTTGAGTCATCAGAAACAAACTAACGCCCTTATAGGCGAACCTGTTCAATTTCAAACCATACTAAGCGGATTCTGCAGCAAAAGGGGCCCATCGCCTTCCATCAGGCTATTCTGTGTTTTCTGCAGAGCTTTTGGCTCTCGGTTTGGCGGTGGAGTGGATCCTTGGCCTTCAGGGCACGCATTTCATTATCTTTAGCGATTCCATGAGTGCCCTGGAGTCTTTGGCGAATTACAATCCTCGGAACCCCTTGACACAACGTGTCCAAGCTTTGCTTTCCCGCTTGCCTGGCCAGCGGAAAACCGTGCTTTTCTGCTGGATCCCGGGCCATGTTGGGATAGGTGGGAATGAGCAAGCGGATTCTGCAGCAAAAGGGGCCCTTTCTGGCCCTCTCGGAAGGGATCTCAGCCTTGTTCCCTCGGGCGCTTTTCCAACTCTGCGGCTGAGGTTACACGCTTTTTGGCAAGCCTCGTGGGATGGAGGACGGCAATAAATTACGAGCTATTAAAGGCACTGTTGAGGAATGGCGCTCGGCGTGTCGCCGCAGTCGCCGTGAGGAGGTGGTGTTGGCCCGTTTGCGCATTGGTCACACTCGACTTACTCACTGTTTCCTTTTGCGGGGGGTTGACCCTCCTGAATGTTATTGGTGTCGGCGGCCACTTACGATCCGCCACTTACTTGTTGATTGTCGCCATCTTGATGGTGTTCGTCGTCGTTTCCATCTTCCGCATGACATTGCGCGTCAGTTGGGCGATAAGTCTGTCCTCCTGTCCGGTGTTTTTCAATTTTTGCAGGAGGTACAGATGTATGACAAGATTTAGATTAGGGGTTTGAATAACATCTATGTAATGTGTGGTGTAGTGGCAACCCGGACCACTGCACTGTGACTGAGGTTGGCGCTAATGACCAAGCTGTCGACGCGCCATTAAGCCTCATCTCCCCCCCCCCATACTAAACGGTTAAAAGGAGATACTAGTTTATTAAGGAGAGGGAAAAACCCGGAATTTTTAACCGGGAAGCCTCCAATAATTTCCAGAGCACGTCAGAATATACCCCACAGTTTATGAAGGTAGGTGGCAGTCTCTTACCCTACGCCAGCTGGCACTGAGTGACAGAGACTTAGTCAATAGTTACTTAGCACTTAATGACCAGCTCAACTGCTATAGGTTACTAAGCTACTAAGCACTGCGAGACGCACCAACGTTAGGGTTTCAATAATCCACACAGATGAGTTCTGCAATAGATTTATTGGCCATGCAGGCATTACACTCATTAGTGGTACTTAAGCTCGTCAGAAGACCTACTTGGCCGCCTTTCGTAAGTGTGTGGTGATGCAGCAGTAATCATGTCTATTTCCAAGAGAGCTCAAAATTCCATTACGTTTTACGCAACAAGCCTGAAGAGATTGACGTCACACGAGGTATGCTTTAGCATCGTATCACTCTAGTGATCGACCGAAATAGCTTTTCCATCTTCGGCCAAAAACCAAACTCGGTGAATCAGTTTCGACCGAAACAGTTACTTAGCAGTATTGGTGGGTTAATTCGGACACCACCTAGCCTCGAGATTCTAGAACGAAAAAGTGGCGTACTTAATTTTCGAATACGTATCTCCTCAAAACAAAACTTGTTACGGATTCCCGCAAGCCTTACGGCCGTTTTACGTCGTGATATCAAATGCCAGGCGCTTTTGCCAAGGTAATCCCACCGAGTAGGAGTTCAAGGTTAGTTAAAAGTACGAACATGTAGGCTGGTAGCAGGCACAAAAAAACCCGGAAGTAAGGTCCGCCCAATGTTTTATAGTGTTTTGAGTTTCTACAAGGCATACTTAATGAAATTCTGCAGGGTGCCACTTTGTCACCCTTGAGCAAATTTAAATATTTCAAGATGGCGACCAAGATGGCTGAAAAATGGTATATCGGCCCTAATCTTCCCTATAGAACAGACAGGATAATCCTTTTGCTATCTAATAATATGTTTTCAGGGTCAAGGAATACTAATAACGGATTATCTTGGTGATAAAATACACTTTTATGTTGTAAAATATAGTAGAACGTGCTTGGTGAATTGAAAATCACATATGTTTAAAGGTCTAGTTATTACAAAGTAATTAAAGTAAACATTAAGGGTTATCAATAATCCGTAGGAAATTTGAGTGAACCTTGCACGGAGGAGTGTAAAGCATTGTATTGCTGGAAATTACTCAAAAAGATGTGCACTTTAAGTTCTGTAGGGTGCAAAGCTGAAAACCTTGGGTATTAAAGATGGCGGACAAAATGGGACCCAATCTTAACTCAGTTTTTGCTATTTTGGCCTATTATGGTACAGAAAAAGGTTGAGATAAAAGTTGGTTGCAATAATGTACTCTGTAATGTATGTCCCATTACTTTTTTTCGTATGTCTTACGGCTTTCGATAAAAACGACCATTTGGGGGCCATTTTCGGCCATTTGGGCCTATTTAATGCCCACAGAATATGTCTCAATTTGCCAACTTAAAACTTTCAACCACTTTGCGCCGTTTCTAATTCAGTTGGATGACCCGAATTAGGTTCATTCGAAAGGTTGTAATACCTTCTTTGCACCAAGTGCAATTAAAAGGGTCTACCATTGTTAGAGACCGAGCTATGCCCGTATTACTAGGAGTGGGTATCATAGTCATCGTTCGATTTTTCGCTCATTTTCAAATTCCAACTGCCATTCTGACGTTTCTAATTTAGGTAGACGACTCCAATTAGATTAATTCGAAACGTGGGAATATCTTCTTTGCATCAAGGGTCTATCATTTGTAGGAGCGAAGCTACGTGCTTTATTACTAGGGGCGCAGTATCACAGTCTCTGTTCGGTTTTTCACTCATTTTCAACTTTCAACTGCTATTCCGACGTTTGTAATTTAGGCCGAAAATTCCAATTAGGTTCATTCGAAAGCTGGGAATGTCTTCTTTCGAATGAATCTAATTGGAGTCGTTCACCTAAATTAGAAACGTCAGAGTAGCAGTTGAAAGTTGAAAATGAGCGAAAAATCGAACCGTCCATTTTCCGTTGATTCATATGGCGCATCTCCAGGATTCGAACCCGGGCTGCCCGCATACCAGGCAACCATTGTAACATTG
Organism: Lithobius niger; assembly: GCA_023313725.1. Lineage (NCBI taxonomy): Eukaryota > Metazoa > Arthropoda > Chilopoda > Lithobiomorpha > Lithobiidae > Lithobius > Lithobius niger. Next base: position 27,651 of record JAHWFP010141713.1, on the reverse strand, counting down.
AACACCCGAAGAAGAAGTTCATAGACTTAAGAACGAATCATCGATACGTTATGGAATAGATATCCATAAGAAATAGGCGATTAGCCGCGACAGCCACTCGTTTGCGAGAAATGGGTTGATCAATGTCGAGGGGCAGGGGAAATCTCACAGGTGATTTTTCCCCCTATCTTCCAGACATTGGACTGTCCGGTTTCGAGCAAATGAGCAATTATTGCCGGTTAATTGCCTATTTCTCACGGATATATGTTTTAATGATAAGGTGTGACGTCAAGCTAACACATCGACTTATTTCAGTTTGTAAATATTTCTATTTGTAAATTTCATTTGTCAATTTTTATATTGAATTTAGGAATTTTTACATACGACGGATGTAAACTCCTGAATGGACACTTCCGGTTTAGAAAGTTTCCGTCTAGGAAAGTAAGAGCTAAGGGAAGACTTCCTTTTTCTTTCTGACCCCTTTTTTTAATTTCGTGCTTAAGGTAAAACCGTATTTTTTTCTACTGTAATAGTTGAAATAAGATTAGATTATAAAATGCGCTATAGAGCAGTGCCATTTAACGCCATATTGGCACCAGCATGGGTTTTGGAGGGCATAACTACAAGGTGCACTACATAAAAATGGTGGGAAAAACAACGAAAGAGCGGATTTCTTAGGCTTAAAATAACGTTTTCTCCAACAACAAAAATCGCGCGTTTTAGGTCTAAGAAATCACTCTTCACAGCATTTGCTTCAGTATGACGCCCTTGTGTTTCTCTCTGTAGTGCACCTTGCAGCTAACCTATTAAGGCTCCAGCCTAGAGTTATATACAATAATACTACATCGTGTCGCTGTTCTACACTTGAGTCTTAGGTTTTTAGGTGTTTCAAAATACCAGTAGATAGTTTTTGTACCGTCGGGACAAAAGGTTGCCGGGTTAGGCTTAGCTTGCGATAGTTTTTTTTCTCGTGTTGGTGCGAAACATGTCGCCAGTTGCAAATGTGCCTGTTCACGATGGTTTTGCAATGGGTTGTGCTGGTTGAATTTGTGTTGTGTAGTTAGGCCTATATGAAAAATCGGCTATTAAGTCAAAAATGGTGGCGCTGTAACAATGCGGATTAGGGGTTGGGTAGACCCCATAAAAGCGTTAGATTGTCAAAAGTGCGGGTTATCAAAATTAGCCCACGGTGACGTGTGGGTTTTCAAATTAACCGTATACAACGACTTCACTTTTAGCATGGGGGTGTGTTACAGTGACGTCACCACCGTGCCTTAAATTCCATTCAGTTACATTGAAAACTGACAAGCTCACACTTGGTAAGCGTAGTACTTAGCTTATTTTAACACACCAGCAGACTTTTTCACTTAGCTTTAATCTTTCAAACAACTCGATCACTCTTATACGGCAACAGGAAGGCATAATTTGAATTAAAAGCATATAAATCGATTATAGGCAACCAAGCAAACAACTGGCATACCCGTTCAAATACTTACTTACGTAACAATTTCTACTTTTCCATTAGTGGTGTGTATGTCCCCCCCCCCCCCAGATTTTTCTGTCTGTTCTTACAGTCGGTCTTCAAAGACCACCGTAGTTGATTGAATATGTTTTTTTTCCTAATGGAAATAAATGCTAAATATTTGGAAAATATTTTTTTTTAGAAAGTCACATTCGATTACTTTCTCATCGGCATGCTGACCGATCCCTTAATGGATTTTAGATGTTTTCCTCTTTATTTTTTTAGCGGTCACGATTCCTCTGCAAAAATACACATTAGTCGAGGACGAGACTGTATGTATACTTGGGAAAGATTACGATGGGCTTCTCCTTTTAGGTTTAGCCCCGGGCATGAACCTGGAATGGTCCCTGATCCGATAGGGCAGTGACACGACGTAGTATTATTGTATATAACTCTATGGTAGAACCAGTAACTGGGTTTGCTGCAAGGTGCACTGGTGGGGGGAAAGAATAGCGCCTTACTGAAGCCAATGCTATTATACTGCATTTCTTAGGCCTAAAACGCGCGATTTTTGTCGATTTGTTGGCAGTTGCTGACATTTTTAGGCAAGTGGAATGTTTATTTTCCAATTACAACATAAGCAGCATAAGGGATTGGAAAAAACAACGGTTTCTTTAAGCCTACGAAATCCACTCTCAAAGCACTGACTTGACTAGAAGTGCCGTTGTTAACCCACCATTTCAATCTGGTGCCCCTTGCAGGTATCTCTCTTGTAGCCATATGACGTCACTTGACGCTGCTTTATTATGTTGTGTATTTGGAGTCACCAGAGTTAAAAGGTTGCCTCCATTATTAATTATTTTCATAGTGATCCCCTAATTCATTCAAGGTGATTGGTTAGCACAGGCAGTAAAAAAAGGCATTCAATTATTGCGTCATCACGATGGGGGCGGGTGGGGGAGGGTGGCCAGCTGATGACGTAATAATTGAATGCCTTTTTTATTTACTTTTTTTGCGTATTTCCGCCTTTTTAATGTGGTAGCTGTGCTTACGTCATCAGGATGGGGCGGGGGGGGGGGGGGGGGGGGGACGGCCAGCTAATGACGTAAGCACCACTACCACAGTAAAAGGGTGGAAATACGCAAAAAAAAGTCTTCAGAAGAACTGTGGATGTACACGGAAAACACCCCCTCGAGTGGGGAGGGCAAGGTTAGACATGACGTAAAACTAAAGGTAGAGGCGGAGGTGAGCACTTGCAAAGAATCCCGCTGTGGCCTTAATATCTCACAACCTCGTTGGGTTTGATAAGTGGTGCCGTAATAAGTAGTGGTATAAAGTTGAATAAAAATATTGAAAAACTTGTAAGTTGATGACGTAACGAAAATCTTTAAATACTAGTTATAAACGAAGAAGCCAACATTGGCATCTTATAAGCTGTCCACGAAGTTCGTTTCACTGTCTTTCTCGTAAGCTGATGTTGTTGAAGCACGTAGTGTCCTGTGATGTTTACAGCTTGATAGCGGAGGCCGCTTGATATTGAAGGCTAAGTCGGTGTCATTGCAAGACCAGATTGGACGAAGTAGTAAGGGCATCGGTCCCAGCAACAGACCGACCGAGATTGTGACATAGTCGTAATATAATAGGCTTCATAATGAACTGGGGTTGAGAATTTATATACGGATGTTTATTCTTCGAATAATTCGTTCCAGATTTAAAAAAAAAATTGGCAAGTTGTTGTTGGTTTAAACAACACATCGTCGTAAACATTACTAAAAGGGTTAAGTAATAGATACTAGTGGGAATTCGGCGGTTAACCGGCGATAATTGGTCGTTTGTGAGAACGGCGCAGTTCAATGTCGAGGGGGTGGGGGGAACCTCACGAGTGCGAAGCATAAGTAAATTTCTGAACAGAAACTTCCGGTCTAGAAACGTCCTGTCTAGGAAACTAACAGCTACGGGAAGACGTTCTCTTTTTTTTTTACTGGCCTTGTTTCGGAATTCCGTGTTTAAGGCAAGGCCGTAGTTTTTCTACTTTACTTGTTTAAATTTGTAAAAATACCTAAAGTTCTTGGGATCCGGTGGGTCCGTGGGGAAAAAATTACATGTTTCCTGGCGACTCCACTGACGTAACCTCCGATATCAAGCTGTTGTAGTTAAGAGGAGAAGGATGCAAGCTAAAACTGCCATCATTACTCGAAGCACAAGAATGTCGGGGGACAAGACCTAAATGTGGCGTTGATGGAAGAAGCGACGACTCGTTCAGAGCTGATACTGAGTTAATTGATGGTAATTAATATGCTCGCTTTCTCTGCGGATTTGCCGACTATGTCTGATTATGGAAGATGAATAGTGTTGGGACAAAACATGAAAACTTTAAAGGTTCGAATAGATAATGGCTGAAATATACAGTTCTGAACCGAGAAGGGATGAATGAATTGGACAAGGCTCGTACCCAGACATATTATAATTGGTTATGAAGGGCTGTACAATAACACGAATGTGAAAATTTCAACGACGTGACTTTAGGAGCGGGCTTAGAGATTTCAGGTGAAGAGAGGGAAAACTTGAAGAGAGATGTTCGATGTTCAGTGGGAAGAGGGAATTCATGGGTTAAGTTACGGCTAGTTGACGGGATTCGAACAATACTTTGGACGTTAAATAAAAACTTGAACATTGCTACCGAAAGTAGCAATGTTCTAGTTTTCATATAACCTTCGAACTATTAGTCGGTGCGATTAACTAGGCGAATGTTTGGTGTGTTGATATCACTCCTTTGAAGGGTCGAACCATTCGCAACTTGGCGACCCTTTTTACCAGTTTTTTTTATATGATTATAAATAACAACACGGATAAAGAACAAAAGCAAAACAGTAATTTTAAACATTGCTACAACATTGTTGCCATTTTACACCATTTTCACAATTTGTTGTTTTTGCTCAAAGGACAGCTCCTATAGCAATGATCAGACGACGGTAGAATACATAGCTGCACGCACCGAGAATTCAAAATCCAACATAGCGTCCATTTCGGAGTTATCGAATAGAAAACAAACCATCGAACCCCGTCATTCAGAAATCATCCGTCGCCTTGTACGGCAGTAAAAGTTGTTTTCTTGTTGTCGTAAATCGTCGCTGTCATGTTTCCCGTATCGTTCGTCGTGTCGCGAGGCATGAGGAGAAGATCTGCGTCTGCGTTGTTGCCGTGGTTACGACGCATAGACAACTAGACAGCCGCAATCTCCGATAAACGCCAGAAGCAGTCGGAAGATTTAGTATTAACCAACTAAAAGCTAGTAAGCGAGAAAATTGTCGTAACGTAAACCCGCCCTAACGCTGCAGCTAGAGACGTGATGCATGCCGTGTTTTTCGGTGTCACTAGAAAACCATTACGTTTTCGGTGTAGCCCAAAATATAGCACAAAAAAAGTTTAGTTTGTATAAGTGGGTAATTTTGCTTGTTCCTTCCGTGTATACCTTTTGTCGAGAATAAGTCCACAATAGTGAGCTCCATTTCTGTTTTGAACATTTAACACACTACCTAATCTCATTTCAAACCATCTCCGTAAGCTTGTAGCACACTACTCCGTTCCGTTCTATCCCGTCCCGTTCCGACGACTGACGGTAAATGATGGTCCAGCGCACATTGCTTCCATCGCTAACCGATTCAGTAGGCTCCGTTGAGCTTTGAAATTTGATTCTCGCCCAAATTGGCAATGCAAATGACGAAGGACATGCGGTAACCTTAAATATAATAGAAAGTCGTAGTAAATCAGGTATTAATTACGGTCCGGCACTTCCTTGTTGATTGTCGCCATCTTGATGATGTTCGCCGTCGTTTCCGTCTTCCGCATGACATTGCGCGTCAATTGGGCGATAAGTCTGTCCTCCTGTCCGGTGTTTTTCAATTTTTGCAGGAGGTACAGATGTATGACAAGATTTAGATTAGGGGTTTGAATAATATCTCTGTAATGTGTGGTGCAGTGGCAACCCGGACCACTGCACTGTGACTGAGGTTGGCGCTAATGATCAAGCTGTCGACGCGCCATTAAGCCTCAACCCCCCCCCCCTCTTTACGTTCGGGCATGATGACATTTAAGTCCGTTGCCTTCTGAAATAGGTTCGCATCTGTATTTAGTAATGGAAAAGCGTTGTGCTCAGGCGCACGGGGAACGACGAAGGCTGTCGACTGACAGCAGGTGCGTACACTTCTCTGATGAAATAACTTTTTGTCTGAAAGGATCCGCCTCGACAATCCCATCCGTCAGCCGACGGGTCATCACGGAACGGGACGAAGCAGTATACGCCGCTCCTCTAATTTACATGCTTTAATCCAAAGAGAAATTTGACGGCCTGCGAGGCGACGTGACGTATGCAGGTAACCTACGCATTATTAACTATCATACATATCCCATTCCTTTTATTGAGTATAATGTATCAAAGTGTGAGCAAATTTTGCCACAGCATGATGTATCATAGAAACCTATACAGCTAACTGAACAATTGGGCCCCACATCCATTGCGTAGAAAGTTACAAGCCCATGACGCCAGTGCTGCAAAAAATTCTTACAGATGTATGAATGGTTAGTGTGTACGTGGGTCAATGTTTTCTATCGCTTTAACACAGGAGGTGTCGTATTATGCTTCGAAATCGTACACAGCATCTGCAGAAAGTCATTCATTTTGTATTGTGTATTTATTTAATCATCGTATTCATTTTGGTGAGGAACAATGTTACATAAAGTAAGTCCCAAACTTCATTTTTGTTTTCGCAGCTGCCACTGTGATGTGCATAATACGCAATTGTAAACAAGAATAAAGTCACTCTATCATGATATGGTAGACTGACATCTGTAAAACGTGCATGCGCTGTTACAAGCATCATTCTCCAAGATGTTGTCATTCCTGTTGCAGATATTTTGTACCTCAGCTTTTATACAGACATGAATCCAGTTCAGCACGTAGCCGAGTGTGTAAATAATTTAGAATTTGAGTGATTGCTGTGTGCTAGGATACTTATTTTCGTTCAGGGTGATTGATTTGTGTGTCAACCTTTACAAAGACTTACAAGCTATGACGCTTTGAGTGCACTACTGTTTAAAAAAAAATTGAAGGCCGCCGCCATTCTCCTCTCCCCCCCCCCCCCCCTGTGTGGAGAAGGGGGGGGGGCCCCCGCCAAAGGAGAGAAATCCCAAAAACAATTTGTTTTGAAGTGAAACAATCGTAACTATGGCTTTGCCCAGGTGGTTTTACAATCCATGCAGCTAAACGCTGTGTGCTCTTTCAATCAAAGGCTAAATGAAAAACCTGGCCATTGCGACGTCTGAAGTGATAGTCAGTAGGAGGATTAGCTTGACGGGGGGTGATTTCACTACTTGGGTAACACTATAAGGGGAACATTTTTCGGTTAGGGTTGGGACACCATGTAACAACTTGGTGGCAGACATTTTTGTTCTGGTATTATTGCTTTGATTGGTTGAAACTTGGCGGATTCTTTCACCCTTGTGGGTTTTGTTCCAGATATAACTTAATTTGCATTTTTTTTTTTTGGGGGGGGGGGGGGCTCATCTTATTGATAAAAAACTTTATTGAAAATCTTAAATGTTGCAAAGTTATTTTTCTGCGAATTGCTAATACGTTGTTAGATTATGAATTGTTAACGAGATGTAGATGTAATGATCAAGGAAAAAGTTCTGTCACCAACGTTTTAATGAATTGTTTACCAACTAGTAACATTATGGTACATTCGTCTGTTTCTAAGACGGCTGCTTTGGGTCGGCTGTCGCGGAAGGATTCTGGTCTTATTTCTAGGCTGCGGACCGGGCATGTTCAACTGCGGGCACACCTTTATCGGCTTGGGTGGTGCACTTCACCCCAGTGTACCTGTGGTACAGGAGAGGAGACGGTTAGGCACTTTTTATTCTCTTGTCCCCTCTGGGTAGCTCAGCGTCGACTGTCCCTGAGTGACAGGAATGAGCCCATGGCTGAGGCTCTAAGTGTGCCACCACACGTGACTGGTAGTAGAGACTTTCTTCGAACGGTGCTTGGATTTTGTTGGGCAACTGGCCGTTTCTCTTAGGGTTAGTATTATCTCCCTTCTTCCTTTAATGTCCGGCCATCCAGGCGCCAGGTTGAGGCTGTTGGTCTGTAGTGGTACCTGTTTCGTTGTTGTTGTTGCTGTATAGTATTAAGTAGTTAGAAGTTAAGTTTAGTATTGAGCTGATGACGTATACTGGGTCGTATTGCTTACAATAAATAAACCAAACCAAACATTATGTTAGGGTTTCACTGACATTAAATTTCATGTACATCTACGATAACCGTCCTTTCACCTATAACAGGAAAAGGTCCTTCCAGGGCAATTTGTACTTTAATAAAGTTAAAGTTAAAATTCACGTTAATTTTAAAGAAGTAGGTAAGCCGAATCCATTTTTACCATTACAGCACAAAATAGATTTTAATCCAAGAATACACAGCACCCAAGTTTAAGAAATCCTGATCCATCTTTGATCTTTAGCCGTTAAAAGGAATAATTAAGTAGTGCCGAACTAACTAAATACACACATACTCCATCGGGGCTGGTTTATGTTAACTATCGGTGCCGCAATTAGGGGTGGTGCAAAAAGGGTGCAAGGCACTCGGGCCCAGGAGGCAGGGGTCCCAAAAATTCACCAGTTGGGGACCCAAATAAGACAAAATTCAGTAGATTTTGGTTTGGGTTTGGAGTCACAGTGAGGGCTAAACTAGCCCCGGAGTAGCTTAGCCCTGGATCTAACTAACCCTCGACCTGGGAGTTACTGGACTGGAGAAAAAAGTTGGTGATATCCATGTTGGACTAAGTTTGGGTTTAGTTAGCTCTGTACTCCTTAGCCCGCAACCTTTAGGCGAAATTAGCTCTCGATATACTTATGTTAAAATGTTGTTAAAGCTCAGGAATAACGCTAATACTGGATGGATATCACCGCTTTTTACATCTCGGGGATAACTACTCAGTGTTAAGTTAGTCCTCGACCTACAGGCTAAATTTTGCTTAGCCCTCAACTTATTTCGTGATGGATATCACCATTTTCCCTTATTAGCGAGCTTAACCCAAGAATTAAGTTTAAACCTCAACTGGATATCCCCACCGTAAATATGTTTACTTGTTGAGGAGGTGCCCCAACATTTTGTCCTTGCACCCCTCCTTGGAAAGAGCTAGCTGCGGTACCGTTAACTATAGCCAACCGACTGCCTGTCTATGATCCCTAATATTGACAGCAAGACAACTTCGTTCCCGATTGCGTCGCACAACAATACATCATCCAAGGTCCCTCAGCGGCCAGGCTTTATTATTTTTCCGTGATATAGGATCGTCCCCATTCGTTTACTACACATGATTGTGCAACATTCGTCAGAATCACAAAGGGTATAACCAACCAGGGTCGTATTTCAATCTGTCATACATCGCAAAAGATGGCGTTTATCACCGTTGCGAAAACGTGATATAAAAAAAAAATACGCAATAATGGAGATCTTGTTTCGTACATATAGTCACCGCTCTGATGGATGTGTGTTGTAGTATCAATCTTCGGCCCGAGGTCTTCGGTTTTTTGTGTTGTTGTTTTTCGGTTGTTCGCTACCAAAAGAAGGGGTTGTGGGGTGAAGTGACAAAACGGATTGTTTACTCCATGTATCACACACAAAAGCGCTACCTCGCAAAGAAAGTAACAGGCCATTCACGTGTCTAACATGAATGGTAACAGAATGGTAATTCCTCGTGCTTTCGTGGCCTGTAGCTGTGTCTGTCAGATCGCGCTACTGTACAGGAACAAATACACGTAACTGTCTTCCAGTCTAACGCATCGCAATTTACTAACTATTTTCTCCCGCCTCCAATAATTTCTCCCTGACGGCCACTATTCCGACTCAGAATTTTGGGTGGAGGGGTGTGACCACTTCCCCCTTTTCGCCATAAATTTGTCGCTGAGTCCTCAGCTCTGAATCGGTAAATTCAGGAACGAATCAATTCCATATGCATACGGAGGTGTATGGCATTTATTCCTTCCTGATTTAACCGATTCAGAGCTGAGGACTCGGCGACAAATTTATAGCGAGGAAGGGGAAGTGGTCCACCCACTCACCCAAAATTCTGAGTTGGAACAAAGGCCCTTATCTGAGGGAGGACTCAAGCTGAGGGAGGAATACAAAATTCGTCATAAATATGTTATTATGAGAGTTATTATAGCAAGGGCACTCCCGATAAGGGCCATTGTTCCAACTCAGAATTTTGGGTGAACGGGTGGAATCACTTTCCCCTCCACGCCATAAATTTGCCGCTGAGGCCTCAGCTCTGAATCGGTAAAATCAGGAACGAATAAATATTCCATACGCATACGGACGTGCATGGCATTTATTCGTTCCTGATTTTACTGATTTGGAGCTGAGGAGGAGGAAGTGGTCCCACCCGTCCACCCAAAATTCTGAGTTGGAACAATAGCCCTTATCGGGAGTGCCCATGCTATGACTCTCGCTTTGTATTCCGCCCTTTTACACAAGGCCATCTGGGGAAAGCGCAACAGCAGGTTTCAGCTCCAAGACTGCTGATTTAGCATCGCTAAATCTTATTTTACGAAAGCAATGCGAAGAGGTTTTAAATTCTTGGAGCGCACGAGAACAGGCGTAAAGTCGGGAGGCACGACACGTAATTCAATTGCAACGGCCTTGGCTCTAGGAGCAAAATACCTTTTCTCGTTTGAGTTCGAACTGACACATTCTTGGACTATTCATGTCAAAAGGGATATTGTTCACATATATTTATGACGTAATTACGTTACCCTTTGTTTGAAATTAGTCAGGTAACCTGGACAAATTACAAATTCAAATCATGCCTCCAAAAGCAGGTAAACTGTAGACAAAATTTCTTTGCTGTAAGAGTTATCTCAGTATGGAATTCAATGACTGAAGAGACAATTTCAGTCTCCCTCATAAACAGTATTAAGACATTGTTAAATTTGTGAAACTTAACCGAGTTCTCGAAACGGCCTGAATATTGCACAGCAAGTTAAGTTTTTATTGTATGGTTGGAGTTTTTAAATTAAGTTTTGATCAAATCGGTTCAGTTCTCGTGTGACTCCCCCGCCACTCCCACTTTTTTCCTTATATTTAAGCTGTCCTGTCAAGTTATTATTATTATTATAACATACATTTTTTTTTTAACTTTGTAAATAGATTTAATTCTTCTCATCACTTCAGTTTTTAACTTTTCCTACGCCTGTTTCATGCATTTCACTGGCTTACTTACGATTTTCAGGCTGGATATCAACGACCTACCAAAGTCCTTTCCTGACCACTGCATTATGATTGAGGTTGGCACTAATGATATGGCTGTCGACGCGCCAGTAAGCCTCATTTCTCCCTCCTCCCCCCCTTTTCTGACCTGCGTTCAACTGCACCAAACATTCTATTACAACTATTACTAAAAACCTACACAGCGTTAACTTGTAACGTACGTTTTCCACAAAAGTATCTAACAAAGTATCCATTCATACTGATTGTTTTACTATTTTATATCTTGTGTGTAATGGCTGGCAAGTTGTAAGTGGTCTTACCATTTGATTTTCTGGGGCAAAAAATTTTATTATTATATTAAGTAAAAACGGACACTAGTTCGAAAACTAACCGTATGGGGTCAGGACTCGGTACGAATCATCGTCGTGGTTTTCGTCGTCGTTTCCATCTTCTCTTCCGCATGACATTGTGCGTCAATTGGGCGATAAGTCTGTCCTCCTGTCCGGTGTTTTTAAATTTTTGCAGGAGGTACAGATGTATGACAAGATTTAGGTTAGGGGTTTGAATAATATCTCTGTAATGAGTGGTGCAGTGGCAACCCGGACCACTGCACTGTGACTGAGGTTGGCGCTAATGACCAAGCTGTCGACGCGCCATTAAGCCCCATCCCCCCCCCCCCCCCTCCCGGTACGAATCATGGAACAAACGGTAGACTCGGGACTCGGTTGTGTTGGAGAATCGTCCTTCAGGCCGCTCCTGGTAAAACCTAACAAAATTGATCCTCGTAAACTCGTTGATTGAAATAAAAAGTTGTTTTGTTGTCCCTGTCAGTGTTTACATTACTGGATGGAGTGTCTCTCACCTTACCCTCATCCCTCTCCCGCCACTTCGTTTTCCTGTCGCTTATCTCCTTGATATGGTTAGCGTGCGTTCTCATTGGATTAAATACTGGTGCTGGTGTCAGCAGTCCCGAACCCCTTCCTATGTAAACAACGGTTACCATAGCAACCGTTGGCACGTCCCCGAATGGTGGTGGCTGAAAATTGAATTTCCCGAGCACACAATGAGCAACGTCGAAAAGCAATCGGGGAGCGTTTGGTATTAAAAAGCCCTTTTCTTTTAGAGTTCTTAAATTACCATATTTGCTGAACGCCTGGGGTAAATTGGAGAGGCAGACGTATCCATTCAATACAACTCTAGGAAAGAAAGAAGAAAGAAAAAAGGAATAGCTTAAAAAAATTTAAAGATCGGTGCAATCACTCTTGGCAGTTGATTATCTAACTCAAGACCTGTTAGAGTCAGTGTGTTCCAATTTATGTAAGTAAGAATTGTAGGTGGTTTAATCTTTTGGTGGTAAAAACGAGTTGATGTACAGCTGGTGGCATAACAAATAGATGCAAGCCCGCCAAGTCTTGTGTTTTCCTCCAACCAGAATGTACACAAGGAGCCAACAAGGTGTTGAGTGAGAACGTTAGCCTCGACGTTTAGAATCATATTTGATTCAGTTAAAAGTGGAACCCTTAACTAAAAAAAAAAATAACACAAATCAGGCTTGCAGGATTCCAGGAGTCAGATGGCTCAGCGGCAGGACCTCGGTCTTTGGCTCCAAAGGTCGTGGGTTCGATTCCCTGCTCAGGCAGTCTGACATGTAAGTCCAAAAAGCCACGTAAATAGGTTTGCATCGGTATTTTTTAACTCTTGTTGAGCCTTTGGCTTATCCGTCCTTAATTTAAAAATAAATGTGTGTGAGCCCAGATGGGACTGAGACACAGTCAAAACAAACAAAAGCAGAGGGACAAAAGAGGGATTGTGTCCTAGTTCTGTCTGGGCTAACACACATTTTTTTTCTTCTAAATTTTAGATTTTTAAATGTAATCTTGGCTTGACTCCTGGTTTCCTTCAAGCCTAATTTGTGTTTACATTTTTCTTTAGTTTTAGGCTCTTCTTGAAAATGAATCAGATGTGATGCTAAACGTCGAGGCTAACTCATTCAACACCTTGTTGAATCCTTCTGTATATTCTGAATTTTGGTGTTTTTTTTTTAATGAATTCCTCCAACCAGCGCATACGTCAAACGCATATATAATTGCACAGGCAATATGGGGGGGGGGGGGAGATGAGGCTTAATGGCGCGTCGACAGCTTGGGCATTAGCGCCAACCTCAGTCACAGTGCAGTGCAGTGCAGTGCAATATAGTCTCGCCGCATTGGTCATCATTAAAACCATTAAATAATTAAAGTCTAGCATTTCCTAAGAAAATTGCAGATGTACTGTCTGATTTGGGCTTGTGGGTTGTGGTCACCATAGTCATTATTCTTCTGATATTCAATAGGCCTAGGCCTTCTTAGAATTTAATAAAAACCGATCGCAGATCCCCGTCTCTCGATTTTGTTAATTTGTACCTAAAAGATTGGCGGGGGTAGGGAGGATTGAGGCTTTTTGGCGCGTCGACAGCTTATTGGCGCGCCAACCTCATTCACAGTGTAATGTTCCTGTTTCTAAAAGGTTGGTTCTAGGCCCAGCACTCAGGTTTAAAAGTCAAATCAAGTTAGCTGATAGTTAGTTGATTTCGTTAGTTATTTGTTTTGTTAACAAAGTTATGAAATTAGAATTACGATTTTTTCTCCCTTGATTGTAAAACTAACAAGCAAGTAGCCTCAAGTACCGGGTCGTAGCAAATAGTAGTAACTTGGTTTCGGGAGGAAGAAAGAAACTCCTATATTGCCTACTCAACTAAAAATTCTGCCAATCAGTTTCAGAAATTACATCGTCACAGCTAGTAAAGGACTTTGGAAGGGGTCCAGGAAATCCAGCTAGGGGGGCTGGGGAAGCGCTATGTACGCTACTTTAGAATTTAATTCTAACTTTCAGAACACATGGTTGCAACATATTAAAGAAATTTACGCTTTTTTAAAATCATTTTCAGCATGATAGGTTTCCTTAAGAATTGTGTGTCAGTGGTTTTTTTTTTCATTTACATTTTCTTGGTAAATTGAACTAATTGATTGCAGTTTAAAAATTAATCTCAATTATTACCGCATCACCTTCAACTATCAATGGTTAAGTTTGGATAGGCCTAAACGTTGTTGCTTATCTTTCAAACGGAATTCTTAACAAGTTTTGCATTGGAAACATTTACATCAATAAAAAACACCAAAATAAGAAAAGAACCCAAAAATTGCAAACAAACAGCAACGTTCACACATTAATGGACTACGTTTTCAAGTTAAAAAAAAAAAGCCTAACAAAGACTACGTTTTCAAGCTCACAAAAAAAGCCTAACAAGCTTGAAGCCACAATATAACAACAAAAAACCCCTAAAAGAACACCAAAACATGCTCAAATCCAAGCTATTAACAGAAAATTGGTTGTTTAAAAAATGCGGTTTAGATTAAAATGTGTACACATGGAGCACAACGAATATCATCACGACGGATCCTAGCCACAATAAACACACTCATTCATTCCAACAGTAAAACCTTTACACGAATAATACTGCTAACATTTTACGTACAGTGGACCATTTTTAAAGTTAAACATGAAGTTTCAAACTTAAGGTTGAAACAAGAAGTTTGAAAATGATAAAATTTTCACGTGATAGTTCCGATAGTACCGTTGGCCAATTAGCAACCATTTCCTAGCATTGGTTGTAGGAGTTACGATGGCACGGTCTCAGTAAATAACTGGGTGTGTTTACATGGTATCAATTTTAAATTTGAAACATACCACCACCCGTTCATTTAAACATTAAATATGTAAATGCACTAATGGGTGAAATTGTACGAAGCTAATGGGCCGTTGCAGGAGCGTAATAAAGGAAGGCCCTCAGGGATCAACGGAGTATCTACCGATAATATTACCGCATTCTCGATCTTTCGTTCTGGGTCGCGACCTCACGCGGGCAAATATGGAACTACTGGTCGTAACTAGTTTCTGGAAAATATCACATTAAAAAGTCGTTTTAGTAATAGATGTTCGTGAGTAATCAGCGGTTAACCGGCGATAGTTGCTCGTTTGCGAGAACGGCGTGGTTCAATGGCAATGGGGTTGGGGGAACCCCACGACTGCAATAAACGAGTGTGATTCCCCAGTAACCCCGAGACGTCGTACTGCACCGTTTCGAGCAAAGGCGCTTTTGATGTTGGTTAACCACCAATTTCTCTCGGAAATGTGTTTTAATGGAAAGGTGTGGCGTCAAGCTAACATATCGACTTATTAGAGTTTTTTTTTTTTATTTTTATTTGTAAATTTTATTTATGAATTATAATGAATTTAAACATTTTTACATGCGACTGATGTAAATTCCTGAACGGAAACTTCCGGTCTAGAAACTTCCTGTCTAGGAAAGTAACAGCTACGGGAAGACGTGCTTTTATTTTTCTGACCTTCTACGGAATTCCGTGTTTAAGGTAAGGCCGTATTTTTTTAACTTTACTAGTTTAAATAATAGTAGACAATATAAAACGATCTTGAGTCGGACTTTAGGTGTAGCCTAGTTTCAGTAGCCTAGTTTTCGTGCCGGGAAAAAAGTTTGCCGGGTTGGGCCATTCCTGAATAGATTGGTCTTAGCATACTACGCGAAGTTTTTTTTTTTTTCTTGTTGGTACGAAAAATGTGGCTGGTCACAAATGTGCCTGTTTATGTTTGTTGCAATGTGGTGTGGTGGTCAAATTTGTATTTTCGACAAGTCGTTCATTACATGTGACATGGTGGTGTAGAGGTTGTGTAGACCCCGTTAAAAATCTTACATTATCGTAAAAGTGTGATTTATCAAAATTAACCCACGGTGACGTATGTGGGTTTTCACATTAATCTTACACAACGACTACACTTTTAGCATGGGGATGTGTTAGCGTGACGTCACCGCCGTGCATTAAAACGTTTTATTCTACGAAATAGGTGAAGAAGATACCATTCGTGCGAAGATTAGTTCAAGCCTGCATTACCTCCGCATGCAACAGCGTTCCACGAGTGGGGTAGAAATCGCGTGTTTCGCCTCCCGTCCCAACACCAGTTCACGTGCGTGCTGGAAAATTGGCGCCTTTTACTGTTGCTTTGGTAAAATTAGATTTTGGCGAAGTTGAATCGTCTGGTCTACCGGAAAATAAAGCCCTCAGCTTCTCTCCCAGGCTATCTTGCAACAAGGGGGGGGGGATATGGAGCGACTATGACAGCATGGACACACCCATGTCCGCGTGCATCTATTAGTTCCTTGATGCTGGTATTTCACTCGAAACAAAACTCCTTGTGATTTACATGAAAAAAAGAGGACAGTCCTCATTTTAAAACAGCATTTGGTCTTCTCTCACGACCTCGCGTTTTTTTCCTGTCTCGATCGGTGTGAATACCCTAGTATGTCATTTCCAGTGATCGGCATTTGAAAGCGATCGTGAAACCGAAACTACTTTTGTGTTAGAACCAGTCAAGCACTGATCTGAAATAATTATGTCGCTTGATGACGCTTTTCAGCTGAATTGTATAGACCAATCATATTTTACCATTTAAACCTTACCGTTCTGAGGATGATACCGCACTTACAAACATTTTAAGTCTGATAAGTCATAATACAAGAAATGGTACAAGTAATATAGTTAATAATACAAGTAATATTCATTTCTGTATATAAGTATTTCACGCTCAATTTTGAATGAAAGTTAAAAAACATCTACGTTCTTGATTTTCTCTACTTTTTTTCTGCAGTTTTGGGCCGAAAATTTAGATTAATAGGGTGGTCCAAGAGCCAGCTATTGGCAGTGTACGTGTGAACAGCTTCACTGCGTGCTAGTGTGTACGGCAGTGAAGCAACTTGGGTGCACTGGGAACTTTGTACTAGATATACTCAGTAATGTGCGAAAATATTGAGCATACGTTTTGTTTTCCGCATCGCTTGCAATCTTTAACCGATTTTCATTCTGCTTTTTGTGTTGTTATCGTCCTGTTATCCCCCACAATTTACACCACCACTGTAGGGCGCTTACTTTAGAAATTAGTAACGCAATAAAATCCATCAAGATCATAGCATTTGTGACAAATTTACTGGTTCCTGAAGTGTCTTTGCAAAGATGGATCTGTTTAAATGCCATTTTAAACAGATCCATCTTTGTAAAGACACTTCAAGAACCAGCAAATTTGCGTTACTAATTTCTAAAGTAAGCACATCCAACAGTGGTGGTGTAAATTGTGGAGGATAAAAGGACGATAACAACGCAAAAAGCAGGATGAAAATCGGTTAAAGATTGCAAGCGATGCTGAAAACAAAACGTATGCTCAATATTTTCGCACATTACTCAGTGTATCTAGTACAAAGTTCCCAGTACACCCAAGTTGCTTCAGTGCTGTACACATTTATGACAAATTTATGCAAATTTATGACACCGCAGGCTCCATACTTTCTACCAACCGTGGACATTACTTACTGCATTCATTGCTACAATGTCTAAACTTCGAATAACTAACTCACACTTTAACTTGCATCTACGTCTTGTTTTTGTTATTCCAACCGTAAATTTTAACCACAACTAAACACCTTTAAGATCCTTGAAAGCTTCCTTCACAAAAGCCATATCCCTTCCTATCAACCTTAGACCTGAACTTTCTCTTGCCAAAACAATGCTTTGCATGTGTCTAGTGAAGGGTGAGTTGAGGGCCATCAACACGCTTTGTTGCTTGGCTCTAAGGAGATTAGTTGGACGCCAGCAATTAGCGAAGAAATGCCCACATTGTCTTCTAGCGATCATGACTCATGACATTAGAGCTGATTAATGATGGGGAAAAGGATCAAAGACCCAACAACCATGATTTTGTTGATCAGAAAGTTTCAGAAGCAACTGCCCTCTCTGGTATGGAGGGATTTTCGCATGTACTTTTTTTAAGAATGGGGTTACTAAAGTGAGTAACCCCATGGAATAAAAATACTATTTTGCAGGCAATGCAGAATGGTTGGTAACAATGCTCCTAGATAGAAGAGGAAGCCACAACAGTAAAGTGCACAAATGTAATGTACTTTTCGGCATTTTATTGCATGCCTTGTTCACCTAAAACAGATTACGTGTGATTACATACCCTGATCAGATAAAACAAGGCAAAAACGAAAGTTTACTTGAAGATAAACGGGGTAAAAAACTAAAAATATGGGACGACATCATTAGGCTGTTCTTCTACCTACCGCCATCTTGAAGGTTGGCAGAAAAACAGCCTAATGCTTTCTTCGCATTTTTTAGTGTTTTACCCCTTTTATTTTTCAAGTACACTTTCGTTAAGGCAAAAACGAAAGTGTACTTGCAAGATAAAAGTAGTGAAACACTAAAAACAGGCGGAGACAGCATTAGGCTGTTCTTCTACTACCGCCATCTTCAAGGTTGGCAGAAAAACAGCCTAATGCTTTCTTCGCATTTTTTAGTGTTTTACCCCTTTTTTCTTGAAAGTTCACTTTCATTAAGGCAAAAACGAAAGTGTACTTACAAGATAAAAAGGATCAAACATTAAAAATATGTGGAGACAGCATTAGACTGTTCTTCTACCTGCCGCCATCTTGAAGGTTGGTAGAAGAATATCCTTATATTGCTTTCTCCGCATTATTTAGTGTTTTACCACATTTATCTAGCAAGTACACTTTCGTTTACACTTTCAGCAAGTACACTTTCGTTTAAACCTTCGGTAAGTACACTTTAGTATTCTCATTAAATCCTGGAAGTACATTTTCGTTTAAGCGAAAATGAAAGTGTACTTACACGATTTAAGGCGAATGCGAAAGTGTACTTACCAGATAAAAGGGGTAAAATACTAAAAATATACGGAGGCAGAATTAAGCTGTTCTTTTACCAATCTTGTTCTTTTGCTGCCTTGCCGTCGACATCTGCCCAGCCTGCAAATGCTTCTACTCCTGCTGCTGTTCCTGCTGCTGTAACTGTTCCCAAGCAGGATGGGGCTTCAGCTAAGCCTCCGCCTGCCCGGAGTGAACCACAGAAAAAGTTAAAGAAAAAGGCTCCTGCTGGTAAGGCCTCATCACCACCCGTGAGGACGTCGCCACCAGGAGAGAAAGTGAAACTGTCGTTGAACGGCCAGCTTGCTGAGGGGTCCGTTGTGTCCCCTCACCATCTTGATACTACTTTGCCCATGGAACAGGGAGAGATTTCCTGTTCCAATTCTCCAGAACTTTTTCCTCCTTCCGAGGACAACTTCGTTCTGACCCTCACTCCATCTTTTGATTCGGGTGAGGATTCGGATGTTTTCGGATCGCCCAGAGGAGGAGTTGAGGAGAATGATTCTGTCTTCAGCCCGCCCTAATGCCTGCGCATGCCATCGTTCAGTGGAACTGCCAAAGTTATCGGACCCATGCCGAAGAGCTGCGGCTGCTTTTGTCGCATTGACGACCTCTGTGCTGCTGTCTACAGGAAACCTGCTTTAAGGCGTCAGATAATCCGGTTGTTCGAGGTTATTCTGTCTACCGTCTGGATGCTGACCCTGTGCCACGTGCACATGGTGGTGTTGCAGTGCTGGTTCAACACTCTCAGCCGCATGACAGTGTGCCTCTGCACACTAGGCTTCAGGCGGTAGCAGTTCGTGTTTCTTTCCATTTGGATATTACTGTCTGTTCGCTTTATTTGCCACCGGATGAGGTCTTTGGGGTTGGTGACCTGGAGGACCTGGTCCGCCAGCTTCCTGCCCCTTTTCTGTTGCTGGGCGACTTTAACAGCCACCATGTCCAGTGGGGGGGACCTCATACAGACAACAAAGGGAGGATCCTTGAGGAGTGGATGCAGAGGGGGTCTGTTTGCATCCTGAACGATGGAGCCATGACACACTGTAACCTGGCCACGGGCAATTGGTCAGCAGTGGACTTAGCCTTTTGCTCGCTGGCCATCCCAGTTCACTTCACTTGGGGTGTCACTGCCGATCTGCATGGAAGCGATCACCTCCCCATTGTGTTGTCCACAACACAAGGGGGTTCTGTGGCTTCCAGGCCAGCCCGGTGGGCGCTTAAACGTGCTGAATGGTCAGCTTTTGCTGAGGCTGCTGTATTTCAGCGTGCGGTTGAGGACTTTTCTGATGTGGATGAACTTTCCACTCATTTCGCTGACGTGGTCCTTGCTGCTGCTCATGCTACTATCCCGCGTACGTCCACTCAGCCGCGGCGGGTTCCTGTTCCGTGGTGGACACCTGCTTGCGGGCAGGCCATTCAGGGCCGCCGGCGAGCGTTGCGTGCGTTTAAAGTCAGCCCAACTGCTGACAACTTTGTAGCCTTTAAGCGCTGTCGTGCCCGTGCCAGGTTTGTCATCCGTGAGGCTAGACGTGCTTCGTGGGCAGTTTATGTTTCGTCGATCACGCGCTCCACGCCTTCTCAGCAGGTGTGGCGGAAGGTGCGCCAGATCTCGGGGAAGACTGTGCCTTCCCCGGTTTCACAGCTGAAGGTAGCGAATACCGTGATCTCTTCTGTGCCGGATATCGCCGACTGTCTTGCGTCTGCGTTTGCACAGGTTTTGAGTGATAACCATTATGATCCTGGTTTCCTCAGAATAAAGCGTAGTGAAGAGCCTCACCCTCTAGACTTTCGCTCCGACGGGCTAGAGGAGTACAATTTACCGTTCACCAGGCAGGAATTTGATTCCGCTTTGTCCAAGTCGCATGACTCCGCCCCAGGGCCTGATGATGTTCACTATCAGCTGTTGAAACATCTGCCTCTTGCCTCCCAGCAGTTCTTGCTGGAGATGTTCAACCGTGTGTGGGCAGAAGGCTCTGTTCCGGCAGCGTGGAGGACAGCAGTGGTCATCCCGATTGTGAAACCGGGCAAAGACCCTACTGCTCCTTCCAGTTATCGCCCAATCGCTCTGACTAGCTGTGTCTGTAAACTTATGGAACGGATGGTCAGTGAGAGGTTGGTCTGGGTGCTGGAATCACGCGGATTCTTATCTGCGTCCCAGTGTGGCTTTCGACGTTTTCGGTCAACCATCGATCATCTGGTTGCCCTTGAATCGGATGTGAGGGAGGCTTTTCGCCTGCGTCAATATCTGGTTCAGGTTTTCTTTGACTTGGAGAAGGCTTATGATACGACCTGGCGTTATGGGATTCTCCGTAATCTCTATAACTGTGGCTTGAGGGGACGGATGCCACTGTTGCTTTCCGCTTACCTCTCAGGCCGTTCTTTTCGTGTTCGTGTCGGGGCGGCTCTTTCCCGCCCGTTTGTCTTGGAGAATGGTGTGCCTCAAGGAGGTGTTCTTAGTGTCATCTTGTTTGCTATTGGGATCAACCCCATTGCTCAGCAAGCTGCTGTACCCCATTCATTGTTTGTCGATGACTTCGGCCTGCGCTTTCGAGCAGCTCGCCTGCAGACCTGCGAGCGGCAGCTACAGCTGGCGATTAACAAAGCCGAGACCTGGGCGGTCAGTAATGGTTTCCGGTTTTCTCCGGACAAGACTGTGTGCATTCACTTTTGCCGCCAACGAACACTGCACCCAGATCCTTGCCTGTACTTGGGGCAGGTGCAGATTCCTGTTGTCCCACAGGCACGTTTCCTGGGTCTGGTGTTCGATTCCAGGTTATCTTGGCTTCCACACTTGCGCCAACTTAAAGACAAGTCTTTGCGGGCACTTAACATCTTGCGGGTTCTGTCGGGCACTTCATGGGGTGCCGATCGCGCTGCCATGTTGCGCCTCTACAGAGCCCTTGTCCGCAGCAAACTTGATTATGCGTGCATGGTGTATGGTTCGGCTAGTGACTCGGCTCTCCAGATGTTGGACACTGTGCATCACAGTCGCCTGCGTGTGGCGACTGGGGCATTTCGAACTTCTCCAGTGGTCAGCCTCTATGCTGAGGCCTCGGAGCCACCTTTGGCCATTCGTCGGCGAAAGCTGGCCATTCAGTATGCTGTGCGTTTACGTGCTGTGGAATCCAGTCCTGCTTGGTCCATGGTTTTTGGGCCAGACTTGCGAGTCGGTAGACGCAGGGTGGGTAAGGGTGATTTCCGCGATAGGCTCCAGCAGTCCTGTCAGGAGATAGCCTTTGAAATGCCTAGCGTTTTGAGGCTTGGGGGATGCCAGTAGCCCCTTGGCTTGTCCCAAGTGGCATTTTCATTTTCGCTCTGGCGTCCCTCCCGAAGGGTTCCACTCTACCTGCACGGTACTTACAGGAGTTCCGGCGGCTGTGTTCTCAGTACGCCGGTTATCAGCGGCTGTTTACTGATGGGTCGAAGTAGGACGCTGGCGTGGCTTGTGCTTGTGTTTGTAAGGGAGTGACGGTTGCCCATCGCCTTCCATCAGGCTATTCTGTGTTTTCTGCAGAGCTTTTGGCTCTTGGTTTGGCGGTGGAATGGATCCTTGGCCTTCAGGGCACGCATTTCATTATCTTTAGCGATTCCATGAGTGCCCTGGAGTCCTTGGCGAATTACAATCCTCGGAACCCCTTGACACAACGTGTCCAAGCTTTGCTTTCCCGCTTGCCTGGCCAGTGGAAAACCGTGCTTTTCTGCTGGATCCCGGGCCATGTTGGGATAGGTGGAAATGAGCAAGCGGATTCTGCTGCAAAAGGGGCCCTTTCTGGCCCTCTCGGAAGGAATCTCAGCCTTGTTCCCTTGAACGCTTTTCCAACTCTGCGTCTGAGGTTACACGCTTTTTAGCAAGCCTCGTGGGTTGGACAGGAGGGCAATAAATTACGAGCTATTAAAGGCACTGTTGACGAATGGCACTCGGCGTGTCGCCGCAGTCGCCGTGAGGAGGTGGTTTTGGCCCGTTTGCGCATTGGTCACACTCGACTTACGCACTGTTTCCTTTTGCGGGGGGTTGATCCTCCTGAATGTTATTGGTGTCGGCGGCCACTTACGGTCCGGTACTTCCTTGTTGATTGTTGCCATCTTGATGGTTTTCGTCGTCGTTTCCATCTTCCGCATGACATTGTGCGCCAATTGGGCGATAAGTCTGTCCTCCTGTCCGGTGCTCAATTTTTGCAGGAGGTACAGATGTATGACAAGATTTAGATTAGGGGTTTGAATAATAGCTCTGTAATGTGTGGTGCAGTGGCACCCCGGACCACTGCACTGTGACTGAGGTTGGTGCTAATGACCAAGCTGTCGACGCGTCATTAAGCCTCATCTCCCCCCCCCCCTTCAACTATCACTGGGTAATTTTGGATAGGCCTAAACTTTGTTGCTTAACTTTCAAACAAAATTCTTAACAATTAGTTTTGCATTGGAAAGATTTATATCAATAAAGAATACCTAAATAAGAAAAGAAACACAAAGTTGCAGACAAACAGCAACGTTCACACATTAATGGACTACGTTTTCAAGCTCACAAAAAAAGTCTAACAAAGACTACGTTTTCAAGCTCACAAAAAAAGCCTAACAAGCTTGAAGCCACAATATAACAACAAAAAAAACCCTAAAAGAACACCAAAACATGCTCAAATCCAAGCTATTAACAGAAAATTGGTTGTTTAAAAAATGCGGTTTAGATTAAAATGTATACACATGGAGCACAACGAATATCATCACGACGGATCCTAGCCCCAATAAATCCACTCATTCATTCCAACAGTAAAACCTTTACACGAATAATACTGCTAACATTTTACGTACAGTGGACCATTTTTAAAGTTAAACATGAAGTTTCAAACTTAAGGTTGAAACAAGAAGTTTGAAAATGATAAAATTTTCACGTTATAGTTCCGATAGTACCGTTGGCCAATTAGCAACCATTTCCTAGCATTGGTTGTAGGAGTTAGGATGGCACGGTCTCAGTAAATAACTGGGTGTGTTTACATGGTATCAATTTTAAATTTGAAATGTACCACCACCCGTTCATTTAAACATTAAATATGTAAATGCACTAATGGGTGAAATTGCACGAAGCTAATGGGCCGTTGCAGGAGCGTAATAAAGGAAGGCCCGCAGGGATCAATGGAGTATCTACCGATAATATTACCGCATTCTCGATCTTTCGTTCTGGGTCGCGACCTCACGCGGGCAAATATGGAACTACTGGTCGTAACTAGTTTCTGAAAAATATCACATCAAAGTCGTTTTAGTAATAGATGTTCGTGAGTAATCAGCGGTTAACCGGCGATAGTTGCTCGTTTGCGAGAACGGCGTGGTTCAATGGCAATGGGGTTGGGGGAATACCACGACTGCAAAGCACGAGTGTGATTCCCCAGTAACCCCGAGACGTTGTACTGCACCGTTTCGAGCAAAGGCACTTTTGATGTTGGTTAACCACCAATTTCTCTCGGAAATGTGTTTTAATGGAAAGGTGTGGCGTAAAGCTAACATATCGACTTATTAGAGTTTTTTTTTTTTAATTTTTATTTGTAAATTTTATTTATGAATTATAATGAATTTAAACATTTTTACATGCGACTGATGTAAATTCCTGAACGGAAACTTCCGGTCTAGAAACTTCCTGTCTAGGAAAGTAACAGCTACGGGAAGACGTGCTTTTATTTTTCTGACCTTCTACGGAATTCCGTGTTTAAGGTAAGGCCGTATTTTTTTTAACTTTACTAGTTTAAATAATAGTAGACAGTATAAAACGATCTTGAGGCGGAGTTTAGGTGTAGCCTAGTTTTCGTGCCGGGAAAAAAGTTTGCCGGGTTGGGCCATTCCTGAATTGGTTGGTCTTAGCATTCTACGCGAAGTTTTTTTTTTTTTTTTCGTGTTGCTACGAAAAATGTCACTGGTCGCAAATGTGCCTGTTTATGTTTGTTGCAATGTGGTGTGGTGGTCAAATTTGTATTTTCGACAAGTCGTTCATCACATGTGACATGGTGGTGTAGAGGTTGTGTAGACCCCGTTAAAAATCTTACATTATCGTAAAAGTGTGATTTATCAAAATTAATCCACGGTGACGTATGTGGGTTTTCACATTAATCTTACACAACGACTACACTTTTAGCATGGGGATGTGTTAGCGTGACGTCACCGCCGTGCATTAAAACGTTTTATTCTACGAAATAGGTGAAGAAGATACCATTCGTGCGAAGATTAGTTCAAGCCTGCATTACCTCCGCATGCAACAGCGTTCCACGAGTGGGGTAGAAATCGCGTGTTTCGCCTCCCGTCCCAACACCAGTTCACGTGCGTGCTGGAAAATTGGCGCCTTTTACTGTTGCTTTGGTAAAATTAGATTTTGGCGAAGTTGAATCGTCTGGTCTACCGGAAAATAAAGCCCTCAGCTTCTCTCCCAGGCTATCTTGCAACAAGGGGGGGGGGATATGGAGCGACTATGACAGCATGGACACACCCATGTCCGCGTGCATCTATTAGTTCCCCCCCCCCCCTATTAGTTCCTTGATGCTGGTATTTCACTCGAAACAAAACTTTTTGTGATTTACCTGAAAAAAAGAGGACAGTCCTCATTTTAAAACAGCATTTGGTCTTCTCTCACGACCTCGCGTTTTTTTCCTGTCTCGATCGGTGTGAATACCCTAGTATGTCATTTCCAGTGATCGGCATTTGAAAGCGATTGTGGAACCGAAAATGCTTTTGTGTTAGAACCAGTCAAGCTCTGATCTGAAATAATTACGTCACTTGATGACGCTTTTCCGCAGAATTGTGTAGACCAATCATATTTTACCATTTAAACCTTACCGTTCTGAGGATGATACCGCACTTACAAACATTTTAAGTCTGATAAGTCATAATACAAGAAATGGTACAAGTAATATAGTTAATAATACAAGTAATATTCATTTCTGTATATAAGTATTTCACGCTCAATTTTGAATGAAAGTTAAAAAACATCTACGTTCTTGATTTTCTCTACTTTTTTTCCGCAGTTTTGGGCCGAAAATTTAGATTAATAGGGTGGTCTAAGAGCCCACTGTTGGCAGTGTACGTGTAAAAGCTTCACTGCGTGCTAGTGTGTACGGCAGTGAAGCAACTTGGGTGCACTGGGAACTTTGTACTAGATATACTCAGTAATGTGCGAAAATATTGAGCATACGTTTTGTTTTCCGCATCGCTTGCAATCTTTAACCGATTTTCATTCTGCTTTTTGTGTTGTTATTTTCCTGTTATCCCCCACAATTTACACCACCACTGTGGGGCGCTTACTTTAGAAATTAGTAACGCAATAAAATCCATCATGATAAAATCCATCAAGATCATTGCATTTGTGACAAATTTACTGGTTCCTGAAGTGTCTTTGCAAAGATGGATCTGTTTAAATGCCATTTTAAACAGATCCATCTTTGTAAAGACACTTCGGGAACCAGTAAATTTGCGTTACTAATTTCTAAAGTAAGCACATCCAACAGTGGTGGTGTAAATTGTGGAGGATAAAAGGACGATAACAACGCAAAAAGCAGGATGAAAATCGGTTAAAGATTGCAAGCGATGCTGAAAACAAAACGTATGCTCAATATTTTCGCACATTACTCAGTGTATCTAGTACAAAGTTCCCAGTACACCCAAGTTGCTTCAGTGCTGCACACATTTATGACAAATTTATGCAAATTTATGACACCGCCGGCTCCATACCTTCTACCAACCGTGGACATTACTTACTGCATTCATTGCTACAATGTCTAAACTTCGAATCTTCGAATCACTAACTCACACTTTAACTTGCATCTAAGTCTTGTTTTTGTTATTCCAACCGTAAATTTTAACCACAACTAAACACCTTTAAGATCCTCGAAAGCTTCCTTCACAAAAGCCATATCCCTTCCTATCGACCTTAGACCTGAACTTTCTCTTGCCAAAACAATGCTTTGCATGTGTCTAGTGAAGGGTGAGTTGAGGGCCATCAACACGCTTTGTTGCTTGGCTCTAAGGAGATTAGTTGGACGCCAGCAATTAGCGAAGAAATGCCCACATTGTCTTCTACCGATCATGACTCATGACATTAGAGCTGATTAATGATGGGGAAAAGGATCAAAGACCCAACAACCATGATTTTGTTGATCAGAAAGTTTCAGAAGCAACTGCCCTCTCTGGCATGGGGGGATTTTCGCATGTACAAAAGTATGGGGTTACTAAAGTGAGTAACCCCATGGAATAAAAATACTATTTTGCAGGCAATGCAGAATGGTTGGTAACAATGCACCTTGATAGAAGAGGAAGCCACAACAGTAAAGCACATAAATGTAATGTACTTTTCGGCATTTTATTGCATGCCTTGTTCACCTAAAACAGATTACGTGTGATTACATACCCTGATCAGATAAAACAAGGCGAAAACGAAAGTTTACTTAGAAGATAAACTGGGTAAAAAACTAAAAATATGGGACGACATCATTAGGCTGTTCTTCTACCTACCGCCATCTTGAAGGTTGGCAGAAAACAGCCTAATGCTTTCTTCGTATTTTTTAGTGTTTTACCCCTTTTATTTTTCAAGTATACTTTCGTTAAGGCAAAAACGAAAGTGTACTTGCAAGATAAAGTAGTCAAACACTAAAAACAGGCGGAGACAGCATTAGGCTGTTCTTCTACTACCGCCATCTTGAAGGTTGGTAGAAGAACAGCTTCATGGTTTCTCCGCATTTTTTAGTGTTTTACCCCTTTTATCTTGAAAATTCACTTTCATTAAGGCAAAAACGAAAGTGTACTTACAAGATAAAAAGGATCAAACATTAAAAATATGCGGAGACAGCATTAGACTGTTCTTCTACCTGCCGCCATCTTGAAGGTTGGTAGAAGGATATCCTTATATTGCTTTCTCCGCATTGTTTAGTGTATTACCACATTTATCTAGCAACTACACTTTCGTTTACACTTTCAGTAAGTACCCTTTCGTTTAAACTTTCGGTAAGTACACTTTAGTATTCGCATTAAATCCTGGAAGTACATTTTCGTTTAAGCGAAAATGAAAGTGTACTTACACGATTTAAGGCGAATGCAAAAGTGTACTTACCAGATAAAAGGGGTGAAATACTACAAATATACGGAGGCAGAATTAAGCTGTTCTTTTACCAATCGCCATCTTGAAGGTTGGTTGAAAAACATCCTAATGCTGTCTCC
>JAHWFP010141711.1:0-16672 GCA_023313725.1 Lithobius niger | reverse complement strand
GGGGGCAGTTCACCTTGGTTACACTTGTCGTTATTTCTTCAGATTTCGTTTCAAATACTTTCGTTTGAGCGTTGATTCGTGGCTCGGTGGGTTGTTGATATCTTCGTCGCCAAATGTAACGTCGTGATGTTGTATTGATTGCAATTGATCATGCATTATACGATTATAAACACGGAGGCTTCGTGCTGGTTAGTTTACGAGTTCAATCCATTGCCCCGAACCCCTTACACGTGAGCGCCCTCTGGAAACGTTTTTACCATACATCAATATATCGAATCTGGATAGGCCATGCTTTACAATATTACAATTCATACCTTAATCTTAGCATCTAGGCAGTAAATGCACAGTAACAAATTTCTATTCTTAACATGCATGCATACCCTTCCTGATATACTCTTACTTTACTTACAACGATGTATGTTGTCATCCGGCTTTATATACCTAGCCAATCACTAAGCGTTAATGTGTATGGTTCCAAGTTTTGCATTTTGTGATATCCGCTAAAGTTAGGCAACTGTTGACTTGATTTTAAACAGTCAATTGGCATTAATTGTTCGACACTATACCAACCCTTTACTTTCTTGTACCATAAAAATTTCTTCATAATATAACCCATAACCACCTGAAAAAACTTTCAGACCCTTTTTTTTAGAGTCCATATGGTACTTGGGTCGGTTCTCGGATTCGAACCGGCATTCTCTTGGTTTGGAGCCGACGACGCTGACCACTGGGCTGTGACTGCCCGCTTTGCTCGCGGTCCCCGGGGTCCCCTCACAAAGCTCGCGCTGGGACTTAGTTTTTCGCTGTTGTACGTTGAATGCGTACGTTCGTATCTAGGCGGTATTGGGTTAAGAAATGACACAACGTCACTTTCACTATTGGTAAACTGCAGTTATTTTGCAGTTTCTGAGTTAGCCTGCTGAAAACTGCAGTTATTTTGCAGTTTTGGTATTATCTTGTTGTACGTCACATTACCTGCAATGTAACTGCCATTATTTTTCAATTTTTTTCAGTTGCTGTTAATGTGCACTTTTCACCCATTTCTTCATTATGAGTAAAATCTAATTTTTTCAATAATTAGGCCAAAAATTGACATTCAAATACACCATTTTACCGTTTTTTCGACAGCTTTCGAATGGAGTTAATTTTAGCTAGTTGGTCACAAGTTATTTAGCAAAACCAAAAATGTTTCAAATGGCAGCAGCTAGTCATTTTTTCTGTAGGAGCAACTAATAATTTGTATGTCATTCCCCCCCCCCCCCCCAAAAAAAAAAACCCTTACTTTCACAAATCCCAAGCGATACAGTTCACGTCGTCTCCCTCCTTCCACCCAAAAAAACCTATACCGGCCAAACTGTATAAACAAAACGCAGTCTCTTCCCTACAACCATCTGCTGGACAGAAAGGAAGGTGACACGGTGATCAATTGCAAAATACACAAAAAGAGCAAGAAAATTAACTGAACAAAAAACAGCTTTGCCGTTTAGAAAAAAGCATTAGAGCTCGTATCCCCATACTCACAGCTGTGAAGGTACACGAATAAAAACGTATTAGAGTTTACTCGAACGCAACGAACTATAATTTGAACTCCAATTCCAGGGAACAAGGAGTGGTTTTATTCATTGGTTATGTCAGACGTCTGTTTGTACGTCTGTTTGAAAATTATCAACAAATTAATGAAACTGAAAATTTAACGTAAGCAATGTCCTGGAATTCCTAAATTAAGTTGAACTAAAGTTTGCTTACTTTCCAATTTTTAGAAGGAAAAAAAAAGAAAGTAACTATTCGGTATCGGATTCCTAGTATTCCATTATCAGTATCAGATCGGATTGGCAAAAAGTGGGTGTAGCACGGAAAAACTGGCATTTGTAACAAAATAACTGAAAAACTACGGTCATTTTATTTAGAGCATAATTTAAAGGTGGTGATGCGGTAGTCATCATATTACCATAACATCAACTAGTACAAAACTTTGTAGGTGGTGGTCCCATGGCCATCATGAACATTTTTTAAGTAGGGACGACTTTCCTGAATTTTTTTTAAAGGAGCCACACTTTATAATGTTAGTCAATACTGTTACAAATATATTTTGCTGAATAATTTGTTCAGAGAATTCGTTAGCTAACAATTAAAATTAATGTAAATCTTTTCCATTCCGTATTTAATTGATCACTAATCGAGCCCATTTGGCTTCCTGTCCTGTTCATTATTGAAAATTTTGTCATCGCCAATGCTGATCACACTACATGACTATTAGGCCAAAAAAATTAGTGCAATTAAAAAAAAAAATACGTATGAAAAACTACATGGACCTGCGGAATGGACAGACTTAAAATGTGTGTGGGGGGGGGGGGGGGAAGCAGCATTGGCACACCAAGTTTCATGATGCCCACACTGCTGGTTTTCGAGCCTCAGTTTTCTGCCATTTTTGCGTTATCGTTGTAGCTAACCTTCCCAGCAGTGTCTAGAGTTATTTTGCAGTTTTTAAGTTAGCTTGTTGAATTTAACACAAACTGCAGTTTAACCTTTTAAGCAGTATGGACGTATACGTCCAAAAAAAATCATCCCAAACGCAGTAACGTCGTTTATATACGTCCAAGCTTTTAAGGGAAACTGCGGGTCAAAAACGTAATTTGCGGCCAAAATATCGATGTGATAAACGCTGAAATTCGCTACCTGACATGTTGAGCATCAATTTTTGTAAAAAAAAAACGTTGTTAACGATGTCTATAATTTTATAAAAAGCACTTTAGTTGAGTGTAGACTCACTAAAAACTGCAAAAATGTCGTTCTCATTCTTTTTTTTCTTTCTTTAAGTTAGAAAGCAGAAAATTGGTCATTTTTGATCAGTGGTAGCGGGCGATTGGGCGCCGCCATCTTGGATTCGTTGGAAAGCTGGAATTCCCCTCTATCCAGGCCTCTCAACATATTTTTTCGATGGTCATTTGGCATTAGCCAATCAGGCATATTGTAGTAGTCCGTTTATGGCGGTTTCAAGCTGACTTTCCAAAGCATTTCAAGATCGCGTACCGTCATTGGCCGGTTGGCACCAAGTGACCGATTTGGCGCGCTCTCATTGGCTGATGCGCGAATTCAACATGGCCGCCGCTCGCTCCGGATTTCACGTGAACGCTTGTGTTTTAGTTCGTCGTTGAACATCACAAGAAAGATGATGTTTCACAGCATTAAAAAATTAAAACAGCAGCCACAATGCAAAACTAAAATGGAAAAGGAGCTTATAAAGTAAACCTTAACACTATCGCTTATCAGGTGGGTACAACGATTTTTAGCCTAACGCATGCCGACTTTCGGTCCCGTTTTGTCAACACGGCGATTTTCAATTTAGTATGTTAGCGCCCGTAATTAAAAAAAAAATTGTTCTCCGAAACTATTAAAGCCACTTATCTGATTTTTTTCTGTGCACCTTAATGAATATCTGTTGCGTGCGTGTAGTAAGTTTGAATTAATTGTGTCCAATCGTTTTCGCAGGAATAAATATTTCGTTAGTGTCTCACTCCATGGGTGACTGGGAAAAAAAACTCACTCCATGAGCGACGACAATTTTTTTTTAACTCACTGCTGAAAAGGTTAACTGCACTTTTGAAAAAAAGGTTTTTGTGGTTGCCGTCGAATCTGCAGTTAAACTGCAGTTTCATTCCATTTCTTATAAACTGCAGTTTAACTACAGTTTTTTTTTAAAAGTTTTTTTGCAGTTGTCGAATCTGCAGTTAAACTGAAGTTTCATTCCATTTCTGCAGTTTTTCTGCAGTTCAATTTCAGCAGGGTCCTCACAGAGACCACAGCGTCAACTGCAGTAAAGCTCACAATCCAGTCGACTCAGTCTTTCGTCAAAACTCATGAGCGTCCCCCATCTGGCTCCTCGCCCACACTCAGGGCCGACACTCAGAATGGGTAACGTCAACCGTGAGTCACAAGAACCGCAAACGTCACTCTCCCATCCCTTCGTCCACTACAAAGAAACGAAAACCAACATCAAAAGATCGGCTTTCACTTCTCCCTTGTCACATACGGGAAATGAAAGGACGGAACTCATCACGACTCAAGTCCAGTTTTCGTCACTCGTCCACAAGCACGGCTTTCACTTCCCACCTGTCATGAACCCCCCTTCCCCTCCCCAACCATCCGCCGTGCACCCAGCTAGGAACTATCTTTAAAAAAAAAAAGAACGTTTGTCATTTCACTCAACATGGAACAACATGTTCCCCGCTCCGCAGACCAAAAAACGGACACCCCCAATCGTCAGATCAGGTACCCCATTTAATTCAATAAAAAAAAAACAGAAGTGGACTCCATCACTCCATTGGAATCCTCAATCAGTGCAATCGTGAAATACGCTTCAACAGTCTATCTCACAATGAACTGTGAAACACCCAACTTTTGGGTGAATTCAACTTTTGGCTGAATTAAGTCGAGCTCTCACG
Source organism: Lithobius niger (assembly GCA_023313725.1). Lineage (NCBI taxonomy): Eukaryota > Metazoa > Arthropoda > Chilopoda > Lithobiomorpha > Lithobiidae > Lithobius > Lithobius niger. Next base: position 12,230 of record JAHWFP010141711.1, on the reverse strand, counting down.
ACACGACCTCCGACACCTGACCCGAATACTGGTGTGATTTGGAGCCTGTGGCCGTTTCCACCTCGCGGTGAGTCAAAGGCCACGTTATCATGCATCTCCTAAAATGCAGCACCCATCGAAGCGCCAACTTTTCAGGATGCATAACCCCCAGCATCTTGACACGCCCTTTGACACAAGCCTTCCGGTCAAGGCTACATGCTTGTCCTTTAGTGCAGTAAATATTCCTTGGGATGATGTTAACTTTGTTCCGCCAACATCCGATGGATCCTCCCAACTAATCAGTTAAGAGGAATTGTCAAATGACCAACAGCTTTCAGCCGCCTGGAATGCCGCAGCTTTGTCTTGCCCGCCAGAAAAATTCTATGGATGCTCTCGTTGGCAATTTGATAATGCGTAATATTTTAAACCACTACACAGTGACCTTCGTCCTTGCACAGAACACTAAACCCTGGACCTCCTTGTGTTGCCTGCCGAATTAAAGCCAAGGGATGCACCTTTGGCTTTTGCCTCCGGGATTAAATTTTCAACGCAGAACACTTTTTAACTCTACCAGCAAATCATTCGACATCGCCAAGGACACAATCTTTCTCCGTGTTTCACCACCTCAGTTCAACCTGAAAAAAAAAATGGTGATGATGAAAGACATTAACTGATCCATGACTATATCAACCTCCATACATCTGGACCGCGTCAACCTATTCCACTTGAACCAGTCCTCCCCACCCCCCACAAAAAAAAAATTGGGGTTCCGGGGAGGAGGAGGGCGAACTTTGTTCTTAATCCTCTCACCGGAATGAAGAAAGCTCACCTCCTCGGCGAACTAACCAACAACCAAGTTTAGACCAACGTCACTTCAAAAAAAAAAAATATATATATGTATAACACTGTTCAATTCAATCTGCTGTCACATTCGTGGGAATGGCGTAAATCAACAAGACAAATGGTGCCAGCCATTCGACCAACCCAAACGCCAAGACAGGACCATTCATCACTTCCCTTCAATCATCCTGCATTTTTCAAGACTTGTCATTTGGGAAACCTGCTCATCTTTTCGCCGTCCCTCCTGCGTCTCCCGACCTTCAACATCAACTGAAAATACCGTTAATTCTGCAATTTTACTTTGGTCAAAGTTCATATTAAAGACTCACTTACGCAAAACCAAAAATCGTCCAAGTTCCACAATTCAAACTTGCAAATTTTCGAAAATTTCCGGTCCCGCCTTCCTCTTCGCACAACATTTCTTACGTTCAGGGTTGGGTTGCATCCTCCGACAATGACTCCTGAAAGAGGAATCACTACCCGACCCTGCGTTGTTGTGGTGTCGTTATTTGTGGCACCGTTGTGGTGTCGTTATTTGTGGCACCACAATGGCCGCTTCAAATAGGTTCCCGTTTGTCAACCCTCCAGCTTACCATAATAAATCTGCCAAGTTTGCTATGACATGTTGTAATTAAACTGTACTCCATACTTCCGGTCACTTGATCTGTAACAGCTATATAACCCCTGCTCACAGGAATTAAAGCCGTCTCTTCAGTGGTAGCTTACACCAAGGTTGTTTGTCCAGTTATTCCTTATGCCATAGGGCACCCACACAGAAGAGTGTATCCCAACATACACTGCAGTTGTGGACGAGGTGGCGACTACAGTTGGCGACGAGCCGACACTATGGTTTAAGTTAAAATTTAAAGCTAAAATGATAGGTCTACAACCACATCTCTGCCCCAAATTTGTGGTTAAGTGGAAAAATTTTTTTTCATGTTGGTAATGAAAATTAGTGCTCTGAAAATCTGTCAGAGTTTAATCTTTTTCAAAATGTGTAATTTTGTCGTGGTAGAGCTGATAAGTGGTATGAAATAATAATAGTTAAATTTAGTACCTTAACTAGCTAGAACTGGAGTGGGAATTGAATTTATTAAGGTTAATTTTACAAAGGTAGTGTTCTAGAGCGACGCACTGGCGTGTCACACAGGCCTTACTAAACCTGAAGGCACGAAAAATGCGCTGCTAAATTAACTCTAGTAGATTCGATAGTGCCTATCCCATATTCAGGCTGGTTTGTGCCGGTGTTAAATTTAGCACCGTAGGTTTACACTTAAACTAAGTGAAATCTGGTCTGGGCTTAGGCCAGAATTGTTGTTTTGTAAAACGTTGCTTAGAGAGTGAACGTCAAAACATTTAAAAAGCCTAGTCCCTTTAAGTTAATTTGTAAGCGATTGATTTATACAACTATGTAGGCTACAGTTAAGCTAGTTTATTTTAAATAGCAACCGGTTGTCTCGAGTGCTCCATGCTTAATCTTGCAAATTAAGTAGGATTGTAGTTAAATAAATTTTTGTGTTACTTGTAAGGCTTATGCCTGAGATAGGTGTCGTTTGCAAAAACCTGTAGTTACAGTTAATGAAATTAATACTGTAGTGAGCGCTAGCGCTGTATTTGACCCTAACTTAAATTTGAATTTAAATAGAGGTCTTGAAAGTTAAGAAGAAATGGCGTCTTCTAAAAATGCTGGTTTGTTCAGCGAATTTGATTGTGAAACAGACACATGGGAAAAATATTCCAACCGGATTAGTTATTTTTTCAATGCAAAAGAAGTAGCTGCAACCAAGCAAGTAAATTTCATAATGGCTTCTGTAGGCCAAAAAATGTTTGACCGCATATTGAATATTATAGCACCTGACCTTCCCGATTCAATGTCTTTTGACGAACCAGTGCCCTCAGTGGTTTCTAAAAAAGAGTTAAGTTTTTCCGAAGGTCACAGAAATCTGATGAGAGCATTGGGGAATATTTAGAAGCTTTAAAACTTATGACTAAGTATTGTGACTTTAGGGTCATTCCAGCTCAAATGGACCAAAATGAAAAAAAATGGTTGCAGTCACAATTTTGATTTTTCTCAAATTTGGTATGTTGATAGTCCGTAAAACCAGTCAAAACCCCGTTTTTCTTTTTTGGGAGGTTGAATAGTTTAGGAGTACTGGACCTCTAAAGTATTGGGTATGGCGGCCATCTCGGATTTTTATGTTCCATCTATTTTTGGATCAAACCTTTATATCTTGGAAACTGTTGGAGCTACAGGGGTGATAAAGGTGTCAAATGAAAGGTATTGATATAATCTATCATGCTATACTGTAAAAATATGCAAAATATGTGTGTAATATTCTCAAATATTGTGTTAATGTAGAATATATGCAAATTATTTAACAATAGTTTAGGATGTCAAAACCCTCGTTGGGTAGCAGATAAAAAATAAACTTTTTTTAGTCGAACTAAGCATTAGTTCAACTAATGCTGTGCAAAATTTAAGTTTGTTTTTTTGCCTCTATGTATTTTGTCCACTTTTTATAAGAGAGGGGTCATTTCATCTCAAATGGACTAAAATTGGAAAACTTAGTTGCCACTAGTTTTTTATTTTTTCTTCAAATTTGGTGTGTTAGTACGGTCCACAGGGAAAGTCATAATTCCTAAGTATTACATTTTTTAATTCAGTACTTTGGGAGTTACATGCATTTAAAGTTGCATGTTTGGTGGCCATCTTGGATTGTAGCGAAGTTACTTTACACTTTAATAACTTTTTAACTATCTATCAGAATTTGTCTGTCTTGGAGTCAAATAAAAGATAATGACACATACTTTCAAACTAGTGGCTTGAAATTTGATTTGGTTGAAGATAATCTACTTTTAAACTGCTTAAACACAAGTCTTTAAGCAAATATTTTGTAGCTATTTTGCATAGGTAAGTTTTGGCTCTGTCCGCTTCCAGATGAATTTCAATTTTTTTGGTGAAAGGCTTGCATGTGTACTTTTTGCAGAAATAAAAAATTAACATGGGTATTTTGCTGTAAAGTGAAATATAATTAACTGAATGTTGTAAAAATCTTCATGCGCTATGTAAAATATGGTATAAAGAAGCTACTGAAGGTTGTTTAATATTTTATTTTTTCTTTCAAATTTGGTGTGTTAGTAGCATCAAGAATTTATATTCTTGGTGGCACCCATATGGTATGTCACAAATACAAATTGTCATATTTTTTTACTTAGTGGTTCTGGGTGGTATCGAAAATTTGGACTAAGTGTGAGTCCATGTTGTGAAGTTTTGCGTATTTCGTAGTGTTTTTATAACGGATTAGTGGTTCAGGAGGTATAAGAGTTGAATGTTGAAACTTTTGGTGCCAGTGACCATCTTGGAGGGTTGGAGTTAGTGACATGACCACCGGAACCAAAAGCTCTTCTACTTCAGAAATACCGAGTTAAGACGTGTGATACTTTGAATTTGTGTCACACCCAACGGATCCTTCTAACACACCAAATTTAAAAAGAAAATGAAAATATGAAGGCAGCCCTCATTGGCTTTTTTATGCCCTATTTTACATAGCGCATGAAATTTTTACCACATTCAATTAATTTTATTTCACTTTTGAGCAAAATACACACGTTAATTTTTTATTTCTGCAAAAAGTAGACATAAAAGTCTTACACAAAAATAATTGAAATTCATCTGGAAGCTCCCAGGGCCAAAACTTAGGTATGCTAAATAGCTACAACAAATTTGCATAAAAACTTGTGTTTAAGCAGTTTAAATGTAGGTTATCTTCAACCAAATCAAATTTCAAGCCACTAGTTTGTAAGTATGTTATCTTTTATTTGACTCCAAGAAAGACAAATTCTGATAGATAGTTAAAAAGTTATTAAAGTGTAAAGTCACTTCGCTACAATCCAAGATGGCCACCAAACGAGCAACTTTAAATGCGTGTAACTCCTAAAGTACTGAATTAAAAAATGTAACACTTTGGATTTATGACTTTCCCTGTGGACCGTACTTACACACCAAATTTGAAGAAAAAATAAAAAAGTAGTGGCAACCAAGTTTTCCAATTTTGGTCCATTTGAGATGAAATGACCCCTATCTTATAAAAAGTGGAAAAAATACATAGAGGCAAAAAAACAATCTGAAATTTTGCACAGCATTAGTTGAACTTATGCTTAGTTCGACAAAAAAATGTTTATTTTTTTATCTGCTACCCAACGGGGTTTTTGACGTCCTAAACTATTGTTAAATAATTTGCATATATTCTACATTAACATAATATTTGAGAATATTAAACACATATTTTACATATTTGTATGGTGTAGCATGATACCTTTTATGGTGATACCTTTTATGGTGTATCAATACCTTTTATTTGACACCTTGATCATCCCTGTAGATCCAATAGTTTTCAAGATATAAAGGTTTGATTAAAAAATAGACAAAACACAAAAATCCAAGCCACACCCAATACTTTAGAGTAAAATACTCCTAAACTATTCAGCCCCCCCCCCCCAAAAAAAAAAAAGAAAAACAGTGTATTGACTGGGTTTATGACTTTATCAACATACCAAATTTGAGAAAAATCAAAAATGTGACTGCAAGCACCTTTGGTCCATTTGAGCTGGAATAACTCTTTAACAAAATCACTGACATTAACAGTGATATGATAAGAGACAGCTTGATAGGAAGAATTTATTCTGAGGTTATTCAGCGTGAATTATTGAAAAAGACTCTGAATTTAAAGGATACAACATCCCTGGCCGTCTCCTTAGAATCCGCTGAAACCGATTAGAATGTTCTGAGAAGTCACTCAGGTCAGTCAACTACATAGGTAAAAAATCAAGTAAAAACCAGAATAAGTTTAAATCTTGTAAAGATTTTATTTGTTATTGATGCGGTAATTCTGGCCATGTAAAAACCCTGTGTAATACCGTGACTATACTTGTGGCAGATGCAATATCGTTGGCCACTTAAAAGCCGTGTGTAGGAAAAGCAGTAGTCATACTAAAAGAACTACCAAGTCATTTAAGAATAGTAAGCCCAGTACTAGCACGAATTTTAAGTCTAGGCCTAAGGGTAAGCAGAAGTATAGCTACAAGAAACGGATTCACAAATTAGAACGTGAATCTGATAGCGAGTCTGAAGATGATGGGAATGTTGTAACCGAAAATTTTGAGTCTGGTTCAGAAGCTGACAGCGGATCTGAAAACGATTATTTAGTGTTAAAAAACAACACTCTTGGAATAAGTCAGGCTGCGGACCAGATTTCGATTCCCCTTCAAACCAACAAAATAGTTATAGTAGTAAATTCTCTGAAAATCCATAAGTGGAAAATGCCAGTTTGCCTAAATGGTGTCAATCTTGAAATGGAACTTGATTCCGGGGCAGACGCATCCATTATTCCTATTGAATGGCATCAGAAATATTTTGCGGATTGTCCTTTAACGCTCAGTCCGTATTCTATACACTCGTACACAAATGGAATTGAGAACACGATTTACACTGTAAGTCTGAAGGTTGTAGTCAAAGGTCAAATTGAACACTTGGAAGTTTTAGTTTCCAAACTTTATAAACCTGCTTTAATAGGAAAGGATTGGCTTTCTATTTTTCGGGTAGATTTCCATCCATATTATGACCTGCAAACTAAAGTTCAACCCAAGAAAGGTGTAAAACAAATTAAAACTAGTATTATACCAGTTGACACTTCACAAATAGTAAAGTGTTTCCCTGAGCTATTTAGTGAAGATATGGGTAAATTTAAGAATTACAAAGCTAAGATTCATTTAAAACCTGATGCAAAGCCTGTGTACTGTCGTGTTAGATCAGTTCCGTTAGCACTTAAAGAAAAGGTTAACCAAGAAATTTGCAGATTGGTTGGCCTTGGAATTCTGGAGCCTGTGGAGACCTCTCAGTGGTCTATTATAGTCATAGTTCATAAACCGGATGGTCAAATCCGGGTGATAGATGATTACAAGACCACCGTGAACCCTCAATTAGAAGTTGACCACTATCCAGTCCCCACGGCCGCAGAATTATTTAGCGAATTAGCAGTTAGTGACACTTTTTCCCTTATCGACCTTAGGATGCCTTTCTGCAAATTGAACTCGATAAGAGTCGCAGGAAGCTTTAACAATAAACACACCCCTGGGTTTATTTTGATATTTGCGTGTACCTCTGGGCCTAGCGTTCAGTCCTGGAATTTTCCAGAGGGTCATGACAAAAATCACTAGTAAAATCCCCAAATGACTCCCATTCTATGATGACATCCTAGTGAGTGGGAAGGGGGCCGTGCATGACGATTCTTTAAACAAACTTAACTACTTTGCAAGATGCAGGAGCCAAACTTGATCGAGAAGTGCAAACTGTTGCGGCCTGAATTGAAATATTTAGGCCATTTGATTAATGCTGAAGGCCTGCATACTCTCCCTGAGGTTATTGAAGCTGTTACAAATGCTCCTAACCCAACCTGTATTCAAGAGCTACAGAGCTTTTTAGGTTTTGTAAACCATTACTCGAAGTACTTGCCAAACCTTGCTCATATTCTGTCACCAGTTACTTGTTTGTTAAGGCCAAGTGTGAAGTGGGTATGGGGCAGAATGTCACCAAGCTGTGAGTAAAGTGAAAGAACTCTTTGTTAAAACCAAAGTTTTAGTGCATTACGATCCAAAATGAAAACTGAAGCTCGTTTGTGATGGCTCACCTTACGGAATAGGGACGTGCCTGATGCATGTCATGAAGAATGGCGAATCACGTCCAATAGCTTTTGCCTCACGAAAGCTAACCCAAGCCGAACAGGGTTATAGTCATTTTGATAGAGAGGCTCCAGTGTGGCTTGGGGAGTGAAGGCATTTCATGAGTACGTTTACGGTCAGTGATTCATATTGCAGTCTGATCAAAAGGCTTTAATATGGATTTTTGGCCTTAAAAAGGGAATTCCACAAATGGCTGCAGCTAGGGTTCAGAGGTGGGCAGTTATGCTAAATGCATACGATTTCAAGTTTGAACATATTCCCGGCAAACTAAATCTAACTGCCGACGCGTTATCCAGACTCTCCCTACGAAATACTGAGGAGTTTGAAGAAGCCGATGCCCAGTATAACGTTCTTGCCATTGAAACTGTTTCTAACTTGCCAGTTTTAAACGAGACACTAGTTCTCGAAAGCAAACGTGATAAAATCTTGTCCAAAGTTTATCGTTACGTGAATCATGGCTGGCCAGAAAAAGTATGAAAACCCTGACCTGTTACCGTACTTCACACGTCGTACTGAAATCTCTATCGAAACCGAAACTCTATTTTGGGGGCATAGGATCCTGGTGCCTGCTGCCTTAAGAAAACAAATCTTAAAAGATCTCCATAGCGCACACCTTGGTATAGTGAAACTGACAGGTTTGGCTAGGCAAAAGGTGTGGTGGCCTAAAATTGACTCGGACATAGAAAATAAACTGAACTCTTGCCAAAATTGCCAAGAGTACAAAGATATTCAAGCAGCTGGGCCTAAGCATACTTGGGAATATCCACTAAAGCCTAATGCTAAGGTTCCACGTAGGTTTCCTTGGCCCGATGGATAATTACATGTTTTTTTATCCTTGTAGATGCAGATTCTAAAATCCCGTTCGTGCACAAAATGAAATCTACAACGTCTGCACGAGTTATCGATGTGTTAAATAACCACATTGCCGAATACGGCTTAGTGGAAAGCTTAGTAACAGATAATGCAGCACAGTTTATGTCCAATGAATTCCAAACCTCGCTAAAAACTAATGGTATCCGGCACATGACTGGTCCTAATTTTGCGCTTTGGACCAACGGCTTGGCAGAAATCTGTTACAAATTTTAATAGGGTTTATAAGGCAGCGAAGCGGCAGGGATCCACAATTTAGGAGAGCATTAATTCTTACGTATTATCAGCACGAATTACTATCTCCGCTACCACACAAGCTACACCTGGTAAATTGTATTTTAACCGAGAATTGAAATCTCGGCTGGATTTATCATGCCACAGCTGTTCGCCGAAAACAGTTAAAAGAAATTGAAAGCACAAAACATCTTGAGTTGAAATTATATCAAATTGGCGACACTGTTTGGTACCGTGACGTTAGCGTATCAAATTCTAAATTATGGTCTAGTGGCGTGGTATATAAATAGGGGAACATCAATCCTATTTTATTGTTGACAATAACGGTAATGAATATCGCAAACACCGCAAACAATTAAGACCACGTACCATTGAGAATTGTGCCGATCAGTCACCGAAAGCGAATTTTTCCAAGTCTAAAACTGACAAATCCAGTGTGAATATTAATGAGCGAGCTACCCGTTGTTTCCGAACTTCACTCAAAATCAAAACATCGCATGTCAATTGGCGGTAAACGTCACGAGAAGCAAGTTTCCGCTGACGTATTTCTTTCGAGAAAATCTCTAGGTCAATCACGGCGATCTTTGCCTGTTGCTTACAGCTGGCAATCACCAATCAAAGATCTGGCTAAATCATCTGAGAATTTACGAAGCAAGCCGCCGGGTGTCAGCTCTGTAGCTGTGGATACACCCCCTACAAGTTCAGTAGACGCATCCGATAAGGCAAATATAGTACCTTTGGCTGATGATAACAGCGCTCTTGTCGAGGAAATTGCACAGCCAGAAAGGTCACAGCCTCCGTTATTTGCAACGGCGCAATCAGATGAACAAGCAAGAACTCCAAAACGTGCGAGAAATAAAAATACTCACAAGTGTAAAATTGTGCCATCACCCCCGCACTGTGATGAGGCTGCACAATTTGAGAAAACTAATGAAAAGCCACGCTCTAAAAGATCCAGACAAGCTGAATCTATAATCTTTAAATTAAATAATTAACTGGTGTGACTACTACTTCTTCGTGTTTTGTTTGTAAACTAGTTATTCGTAAAATCAATGAGATTGTTTTTTTTAAACTGTGCGGTCAACGCTAAATCGTGAAAAGTCCCTAGTTATTTGTGCAGAGAACGGACTCTGTTAATTTTAACTGTTCTCCTTTAAAATTAGGAAAAAATGTATTGTTTTTATTATTCGTGAGAAAATAATTACCTTTGCCTTTACTGGTTTCTTTAAATTGTGAGTTAATAGCAGAAAAACTTTATAATTAAAATAAAAACTATTTATGTGAAACACAGTGTTGTAGTTACAGCTTAAACGTAGCTTGATAAGATACTAAATCTAAATTTCTTTATGCTGCAAAGTACAATACCTGTCAATTTTAGCATTGTTGCCTCAACTATGCTGCCATTGCCTTGAGACTTCAGTGAACGATGGCCACCTCAGCCACCCGATCGCACGTGCGCGATCCTCCCTATAAGAATGGAAACCCCAGTGGGTTTGCCATCTCTTTGTCTCAAGCCGCCGTCGCGGCTGCTGCTTTCTCCTTGCCTGGTCTCTCCTGGCGACGCTGCTGTCCCTCCAGCCGGTGTCGTCCATTGGCATTGAAGTCGTCTCGGCTCCCTCCCGTTGTCTCCCGGGATTGCCCCACGTATGAACCGTTGTCCACCTGGTCTACACCGGGGCGACTCCTCATCCGTCATCTGGAACCATCCGCTGGAAATGAAGTCATCGTGGCTCCCTCCCGTTGTCTCCCGTGATCGCTCCACACTTGAACCGCCTGGTCCTCGATTCTGCCCCGTGCGACACCGTCCTTCGTTCGGTGTCGTCCATTGGCATTGAAGTCGTCTCGGCTCCTCCCCGTTGTCTCCCGGGATTGCCCCACGTTTGAACCGTTGTCCACCTGGTCTACACCGGGGCAACTCCTCATCCTTCATCCGGTATCATCCGCTGGAAATCAAGTCATCGTGGCTCCCTCCCGTTGTCTCCCGGGATCGCTCCACACTTGAACCGCCTGGTCTTCATTCCTTCCCCGTGCGACACTACGTCCTTCGTTGGTACCATCTACTGGACGTGAAATCGTCGTGGCCCTCCTGGGATTACTCTACTCCTGAATTGACGGGCCGTATTCAACTAGGCTTGGTCTATCCAACTCGACCGCATCGTCTAAGGTGTCGTCCGGATGGTATGAAAACACCGCAGCTTCCCGTCCCACTTCGTCCGACACCACCGCCTTCGTCCGGTGCCACATCATGATGCCAGGGCACCGGGCTCCCGCCTGCCAACCGCCACCGACCTGGTCTGCTCGCATGACACAGTCCAATCGTTTTGGGGCCGTCAACATGGAATGAAGTCGTCGTGGCTCCCTCCCGTTGTTTCCCGGGATCGCCCCACACTCCGACCGCCTGTCCCTCGTTCATTCTGGCCCAGTCCGTTCGACACTGCTACCTTATATTCGGGTTCTCTCGTGTGGGATGATGTCGTCGCAGCTCCGTCGCTGCCTCCCCGGCACCGTTCTGCTCCGGACCGGCATAGGTCTTCATCGGAGTCCGTACGACACTATCGCCTTTCGCCGGTGTTATCCACAAGAGCAAGTGCCGCCTTGACCTCCTTGCAGTAGGCCCCTGCCGTCCTGATCAAGTCCGTTCAACATAGCTGCTGCGTCTTCGGCATCGTCCACCTGTGACGTGGTCATCATGGCCCCTCCCGTTGCTCCCGGGTTCGCCCCGCACTGGAACCGTCTGGGCCCCGTTTTATCTGGTCAGGCCCGTACGACACGGATGCCCGCCTTCCAGATCGCCCATACGTAAACATGTCGCCCTGACTCCGCCGGGATCGTTCAGCGTCCGATCCAGCCAGCCTACGCATCACCCTGTTCAAACCCGTACGACACGGCCGCTCCGCCTCCCGGTGTCGCCCCATATACAAGACTTGCTTTGGGCCCCCTTGCCTACCGGGGCTGCCCCTGTCTTGCACCGTCAAGTCCTCGCCGGCCTCTTCCCGGTCCATATGTCAACTCTCCTTCGCCCGTGTCCAGTGTTCCGAGTGCTCACTCCATCTCCCGAGCACGTCGGCTGTCATCTTGGGGCCTGCTTCCCTCGCGGAACCCTCACCTCCGCCCTTGGGCATGTGTCTTCTGCCTCTTTCATTTCTACACCCAAAATAAATTGACTTCCAGTTACTCGGACGCTGTTGTGGGCTTTCTCATCACTACCAGATCCCTCCGACTCGTTCCGCTGGCACACCCCATCGGCACCTTGCTCTACTACCGTCAACACCGGTACGACGCTGTCGTAGCCCTTACATCTGCTGTCTCTCCGCTACGGCCCGTTAAGGGTCCACGGCCATACCATGCTGAAAACACCGGTTCTTGTCGGACCGCAAAAGTTATGCAGCACCGGGCTCGATCTGCACTTGGATGCGTGACTGCCTGGGAATTCCGGGGACTGTACACGCAATAATTTAAATCGGCGGGACCCCCCCCCCCCCCGTTCAACCTCACTCGACCCAGGCTTAAGCTTGCACCCCTCCTTCCTGAACGATCGTCAACGGGGCAATGTAGTGTCTTCTGACCAT
>JAHWFP010141710.1:0-19540 GCA_023313725.1 Lithobius niger | reverse complement strand
AGTATGCCAATAACTAATTTATCACCATACTTTTAATACTTTTTTCCCGTTTGTGGATGAATTCGAGTTGTTGCATGTCATTTTTCTTGGTATCGTCCATTGTTTTTCATTTCATTTCATTTTTTCTCAGGAGCCCTGGTCCATAACCGCACGCTCCTATTTGCAACTTACAACATAATTATAATACACAATACACAATGTAATATTACACCATACCAAACCAACCAGGTTCTCATACCACAGCCACAGCGACCACTCTATCCGTGCACCGTAACAACAAAGTGACCAGTCAAGGTACACATCAATCGTTAGCTGCTACAATGTTATGATAATGTTCATTGTTATAAGTGTAGCAATAAGTTCGTTATTCTGACACTTATAACAATACGATAACAATACCAACGCAGACGGGATAGCATAGGGATTGCAAAAGTGTGCCAATAAGTGATTTATTCAAAGGGTTTCAAAGGGTTTAACGAGCGTTAACCACTCCTGGTTATCTGCCCACACTTACAACAATGTTATCTTACAATAATGCTGTCAACAATGCTGTATCCGACTTACTGCTGAGTTTAATAACAATGAAAACGAAAAAAGTATGGCGATAACAATATTTGTTGCCCGTTTATAGTTTGTTTGGTGATTACTTGCTACAAAAAGGACCTTTTTTTTTTGTTAAGGAATGTTTATATGTAACCATCACTCGATAGCTAAATTAGTGGTGTAAATTTCACGGTGGTCAGTTGACGAAAGCCGGAATAAACAAGTCTTTTGTGACACTCAAACCTGTGTCTAGGACAATATTCAAGCGGTGAGAGAGCTAACCTAGTTGCCTGGAAAAGTTCTGATTGGTGAATGGACTGAAGCAAAGGACCCTGGCAAGTTCCCACCAGTCAGTGCTGGTCGTGGTAGTGTGATAGACTACTAGTATTGCCTATTCTGTCCAATGCTCCACTAACATGGTTTCTGGCCAGTGCCCTGTGAACGAATCCAATGTCAATTTTTACGAGTGCTTCTGGATCACTCTGTCGCCATACCATGATTTGGTGTATAATTTTAAACAGCCAACCGTGTTGTTTTACAACGTGTGAAAAAAGGCGTGTTCAGTTTTTTTTTTATACCATTTGTATTAATTTCTTCATTCACTGTGGTTCCCTTACCGCAGCTGCTAAAAATCGGTTGAGCCATCCAGAGGGAAATCTGAATGTCTCCAAACAAATGTCTCCCCTAAACTCAGAATATTTCTGCGGAAAAGCATCTCTTGTCACGAAATTTCAACCTACTCAGAACAAAATTGCGAAGGTTATCGTTTCCAAAACAGACAACCACACAGACGAAGAGACACAAAACCCATATTCAGTCCAGTATTCGACCTCCCTTGCTTCACTCGTTCGGCTCGTTCTTCAGCAACTGTGTGATTTATTCAGGCATATTCTGGACACATAGGATAAAGGAAAGACAACAGAACAAGAGCAAAAATCATACATTAAAAACAGATAAGACCAAGCTAAAAAAAAAAAAAAACTGCTAAAAAGATTATGGACTTACACTTCAACAAGATGACGTAATCAGGCTCGAACTAACGAACCGAAGATCACAACTCAAACACTCCTACCATCTGCAGTGGAGTTAGCCTATTTGAGTATTGGTCACACCAACCTTACTCATTGCTTCCTTTTGAGGGGGGTTATCCGTCCTCAATGTGTTTGGTGTCCACTGGTATTCACCGTCCGTCACTTCCTTGTTGATTGTCACCATCTTGATGGTGTTCGTCGCCGTTTTCATTCCACGAGACATGGCGCGTCAGTTGGGAGACAAGTCTATCCTCCTGTCCGGGATTTTTTATTTTTGCAGGATATGATAAGAGCTAGGTTTTGGGTTTGTTTAACATCTCGGTAATGTGAGCGCAGTGGCAACCCGGACCAATGCACTGTGACTGCGGTTGGCGCTAATGACCCAGCTGTTGACGCGTCATTAAGCCTCAACCCTCTCCCCCCTACCATCTGAGCCATCTCTCAGTTGGTCTCATCGTCTGAGTTGTGATACAGGGAGTCGTTGGTTAGAGTTCATAATAAGTTCATAATTGTGCTTTTGTGTCTCCTTTGCTCCTGTATAATTTACACAGATTTGTGTTTGTTAATTTGCTATTCTGGAAAGTTTACCGGTTCGAATCCCTGGCTTTGAACCTGTCCTTATTGCACTTCCTTTTTTTTTTAAACGTCGGGCACACTGACACGACTCATCTGTACGAACATTTGTTTCAGAATAAGGTAAGGCTCAAAGAAATGTGTTAAAAAACACACACATAATACACGTTGTCAACAACAGGCATGTACTTCTTTTTACTTCCGTCCGCAGTATTGTAATCATGAAAATAAATAACACTCACACAAACACAAATTAGGCATAAACCTCATTCATGGCATTGATGAGTGCGATCGCACGAGTTCCTTCCAATCAATAGACAATTACTGTCTGTAGCCAAACGAATAAAAAAAAAGGAAATTAAAAAAGCCGTGCATCTTCTTAAAAGCTCATCTGCAGTTTGCGTGGTTTGCGGAGATATTTCTAAACTGGTGCATCGCAAGCTGACGATGACCGGGGCGGGGGGGGGGGGGTGAGGGAAGAAGAATAGCAATGGCATTAGGCGTTCACACCTCGCCGTACGACCCGATCGACAGAGATTCATAATCGAAATAATTTTATAGCCGTTAAGAGCTCTGCACTGACAACACATTTCCACGATTTACGATCGAGTAGTGCTTTTTCTAAGAATTTAGGCGAAGCTTCCCAAATGCCGACTGTCACGCACACGCCGAG
This sequence comes from Lithobius niger, assembly GCA_023313725.1. Taxonomy (NCBI): domain Eukaryota; kingdom Metazoa; phylum Arthropoda; class Chilopoda; order Lithobiomorpha; family Lithobiidae; genus Lithobius; species Lithobius niger. The sequence continues at coordinate 16,720 of JAHWFP010141710.1, read as the reverse complement.
TTCGCCTCGGTGTCAGACTCATTGTGATGCAATAGAAAATAATGATTTTGCTCCGCCCGGCAGGAAAGCATCATTCGTTATATCGCAATAGGCCTCATTATCCTCCGTGGTTCCAAGCAAATGAGAATGGTCTTTCAAAGGTAGATAGATGGATATTGTCGGGTTGAAATGGGGGGATTTTTTTTAGCGAAAGTATTAATGCACAGAACGCTAAAACCATGTAAGGGCGCGTTTATGCCACGACTCGCTTTTGCATTCTCCCAGCTAGAATTTAATCGCGATGCAAAGAAAGGCGTCGTTATACTATGGTAACAACGCTACCTGGATTAGCTAAATCCGACATCGTTTGAGTAAATTCTTGTAGTCTTACAACCTGTGACAATAAGACAAAGAATTCTGCCTGACGAAACGATTTTCCCAGTCCCTTCTAAACTAGGAAGCTGTATGCCGTGACACAAGCGCAGCGCACTTAAACGGCAAAACAGTTTTTCCAAGGAACATCACAGAATTAAAACACGTCATCGAAACTCCAGAAGATTCCACCATTGAATAAACGTCCGGAGATCGAAGCCAACAATGTAAAACTGTCCATATTTCCTACACGATCGCGTTATTGTAACCACCCAACCTATAGCGACTATAGAAATGCCTAGCGACCAATTAATAATTCCATTCCTTCGCCCAAGCTTTCAGCTGTCGACGGGCCATTAACCCTCATTCCCTCTGAGGTACATTGGCCCCTCATAAACTCAACTTATCCCGTTATTTCATTCTGTTTTAGGCAATGTCAGTCGGCTAGCAGACAGAACGAGCTGTCACTAGTCATTTTTAAAAAGTAAACATTTTTCATTTTAGGAAACACATTTTTACAACCATCTAGTCGTCTTTAATAAAGCCACGACTTCCACTGAATAAATACAGATGCAAACCTATTTACGTTGCCTTTTGGACTTATATGTCAGACTGCCTGAGCGGTGAATCGAACCCAGGACAATTGAAACCAAAGGCCGAGGTCCTACCACTGAGCCATAGGAGAAGAAAGTGTTGGGATGGAAAAGAAACTGCCTTTCTGCTCATATCAACGCACTCTCGTACGGTTTCCGTGGCAACCCGGCTCGTTAACGGAAATTGAACTCCGACATTTTGGTTCGTCGCTTATTTTGGCCGAGTTCGTCGATCGCTTTTAGTTACGTAACTACTAATTCGCGGTAAGCAACTGAGTGGTGTTTCTTCGATAGAATTGCTGTCTAACTTTCATTGTGTTGCCACATGTATTAGCAATGATGCAGGCTCTTTGTAAATTACCCGAAAACGATGCTCTAAACAGTAACATCACAGCAGTGTAACTAATTCGTTCTCCTTATGTAAAAGGTAACAACCATTTTTTAAAGCAATAAAGGCAAATCGTTGATTGTATGGTTTGACACGTTACCTGAACGAACGTTTACAGAAGGACTTGAAGTATCGCCCTGTGCTAATTTGAACGACGTAACTTGTGCAGCGTTCTATATTAACGCCGAAGTTTATTGCGTGAAAATGCGCTCACAATCGTCCATTCACATCCACTATTCGTGTATAGACGAAGCGCTCAGTCGGTGTGCGCCCGTTGCTATTAATGAACACAGTACAGCGCAGGCGCATTGCTATGAATCAACTTCCGCGGCGTCCTCCATTGATCGGAAAGGGTACCGACGCGTTCGCGTTAAGTTTCTTTTCCATCCCAACACTTTTTTCTCCTATGGCTCAGCGGTAAGACCTCGGCCTTTGATTTCAAAGGACCTGGGTTCGATTCCCCGCTCAGGTAGTCTGACATACAAGTCCAAAAGGTAACGTAAATAGGTTTGCATCTGTATTTGTTTAACTCTTGTTGAAGCCTTTGGCTTTCCGTCTTTAAAACTTCCACTGAACCACACCTTGGGCGATCAGATTTATTTTCCACCATAGCCGTATTTGGTTTTGATTCAACAACCAAAAAAAAAAATAAAATCTAAATTATATCGGACCTAAGACAGGACAGAAACTGTCAGCAGGAAGACCTTGATCCCTTCCTCCCTCCAGATTGGAAATGGGGAAGCCTTGCGTTTCAGAACTTACGTTAACTTGGTGCATCCTTGTCAACATTATTCGCCTACCCAAGTTGTACCTTCGGTATAACTAACCGGTTTCCGAGGAAAAACGATCAGTTGCGCAACTGAACTAATGGTTTTTATTTTTTGCCCTGTACAGTTCTTGTGAGATTACGCATATTACGTCCACTTTAACTGCGACTTGTAGGCCAAGACTTGAGTTTGAAATTAGATTTAGTAGGTAGTTCCAAACTGGTGTGTGTAATCATTACAACACTACCCTCCTCAAGTGTTGTAATGAAATCTTATTGTTTCAGTAGCCGTTTTCTGAATTTTTGCATTTGTTTGTTAAGAACGCAATTCTGGCAGCGACCAAAGGATTTCATCGCCCTCCCCCAAAACCCAAACCTTGATGGCAGTGTGAACAAGACTCATGGGCTTATCTTAAACGACCAGAGTTAACTCCTTTAACTCGCAAACTTCAGTCAAGTGGAAGATAGCGAGAAGAAGGCTAGCTTTGGGGGTCTTTAGCCCGCGCCCTAGCTTAATTAGGGTTTACGCTTCTTTAGGGCTAAGCCCTGAGCTTAATCTGCGTGGCTTAACCACGGTCGCTGATGGAACTAAGTGCTGATGGTGCGGCACGTGGTCCTGGGTTGGAGCATTGCAAAACCTCGCCCTGCTGGTCCATTAGAATAATTAAAGTAAGTTATTGCATTAATCAACAACGGCTGCAACGCGTCTCGTCAAGAAATAGCATGGCACAGCCGCCCTTCCCGCCCAAAATCCCAAATGGCGGACCCGGGTGAGCAGATGCCGAGATGTAATAGAAACAGTCTTTTGGGAGTGTGTGGGAGGTTGAGACTGGGGACGTAAACGTTGGACTCTCAAGCAGACAATGTGTCATCCGGCGGCTGGAAGACCACAAAAAAACGTTTATGCTTCAAGACACACTGGTTAATGCACGGGTTGTGTGTGTTTTTTTTTTAAGGAAGATCTCACTTGTTTAAGGCGAGGACGTAACTTCTCTGAGGCTTGGTTGTCTCTCCTGGCCTGTGGGCACGTACAACGACTGAAAATGAAGCTTACAAACGCATAATGAAGTCTGCGTTGGACACGAAGAGACAATGTGGTATCCTGAGGCTGTCAGCTAGACCTCTGCTGCACAGGTTGGGTTTTTTTTAGGAAGATCTCACCTGTTGAGGCAACGGTGTAATTTTATTGTCTCTCCTAGTCTTTGCACGTGTACAACGATTGAAATTGAAGCTTACAAAATGATGAAGCCGCAAAAAATATTTACAACAAAAAGTGCATAAAAGCTGTGAAAGCTCGTAAGGTCGGCGTGTTTGTTAAAGTTATCTATTAATCATATCGAAAACCGAAACTGGATAAAGGGGCCGCCAAGTTCCGAATGGTTCGGCCCTTCAAAGGAGTTATATCAACACACCAAAACATTCGCCAAGTTAATCGCACCGCTTAAGAGTTCGAAGGTTAAATGAAAACTAGAACATTGGTAATTTCGGTAGCAATGTTCAAGTTTTCATATAACGTCCAAAGTATTATTCGGTGCCATTAGGTTGGCGAATGTTTTGGTGTGTTGATATCACTCCTTTGAAGGGCCGAACCATTCGTAACTTGCCGGCCCGTTTTACCAGTTTTGGTTTTCGATATGATATCAGTCCTTTTTTTTTAATTGTATATTAGAATCAACTCCACTACCGTACAGATGGGTAATAAAGTGGCATGTCAATTGTAATTGTTGTAATTTGTTTTATTTCGTTAGTTTTGGTGTGTTGATATTACTCCTTTGAAGGGCTGAACCACTCTCATCTTGGTGGCATCTTCACCAGTTTTTGCCTTTGTTTATTCTGCTTTGTTTTTAGAGATGGTTTATGTTTTGTGAATTGGACGTGAATACAATTTCTTTGGCAACGTTGTTTAGATTCATTGTGCTACACTAGTGTGTGTCTAGGCACGCACGTCAGTATACACGTTGTCATTGTTCGAACTTTGGCTGTCCAACGAGAGACGATGCCGACAATACAAACAATGGTTATAACAATATTTTCGTACTTACGCGCCATCCCACACCATCCTCGTTACACCCCTATTCTCCAAACCATAAAAGGTACGAGGTTCGTTTCGTACTGCAGCCATTCGTCCAATTTCATAGCTGGAAGCTTTCCCGTTATCTCGGTATCGATGATAACCCTAATGGAAATTAACATGGGGGTGAGCGGACTAGAATTAGCTAGTAGTCGTTAGTTATACATTTTCAACGTTATTGAGGGTCAGATTTTGCATTGACAGTAGCGTAGCTGGCATTCTTACACGAGTTAATTTTTATCAGGTGGGTCATTGCTCTCGATTTCAACCCAATTTAAGCTTTTGTACCGCATTATTATTTTCCAAGATCTGAAATAATGCAGATTCGTACTCTTCTGTCTCGCCAGAGGGTGGCGGAAATTTCCAGCTGTTGTCTAGTCACCTTGAACCAACTGTAGACCAACTGCGTATGTGAGAAACAAGGGGCATTCAAGAGGTTGGATAACTGTGCGAAAGAAGGCAAAGAATATAGTCCCAACTCATTACTAGCCTCAGGTGAAAAAAACTAACATAAACAGTATAAAACACAGTGCTTCACACAGTGCTTCACAGTGCTTCAGAAGAACGTATGTTGCTCCTTGAAAGGCTGAACCCCACCAACTTAGTGACTAAACCTTGTGGAGTCGAGCATCGTGCAATCCATACTCCCTCAAACGTCCTGTGTGATGAAACTACCGCTGGACCTAATCGCATTGTTGGTCAGCCTCCAGTAAATTTGATAACCTGCAAACCGTCAACATTTCCTTGCAGCCGGGAAGGGACTCCATCATAATTGGCGAATCCCATGTCCGTGCCATTAGAATAAAAAAAAATTGGCGGTAATTCTCGTACGTGGACGTGGCCGGGCTTGCGAGTGGAGAGGATGGCAGATGTCATACCAGGTGACTTGAGTGGCTGCAACCCTTCCGTTAACGGAATTCTATGTGTCGGTGGTAATAACGTTTCTCCCCTATTTAAAAAAAAAATTTGCACAGGTTATTGACACTATACAGAGCATTAAGCCCGCAGCCGCTAACATTGTGATTGTAGGCTTGATGCCAAGAGTCAAAGCTAGTGAATTTGGTATGATGCATCATATCTCCTGTTGTAATAGTCCCTTATCGAGTCTGTGTGTGGAAAAGAATGTTGCCTTTGCATCCATTTGAATTTTGTTGCTGGATACACGGGGATACACGGGCAAGGGATGGTATCCACTTAACTCACATTGGGAAGAAAATGATCCAAAGAGAGATTTTGGGTGTCTTATCTGAAGTATCAGCCTTGGGAAACTAAGACCTACTACTGGGACGTTAAATAGCACAATTGGCAACCCCATGAGTTTTTCAGTCCCCCCCCCCCCACCCCACCTGTTGAATGCTAGACCCATCTACGTGCAAAAAAAATTGAAGTGCATTCTGTTGAATGCTAGGAGCTTGACCGTGAAGCTTCAGGAGTAAAAAATATGTTAGCCTCCCTAGTCTTTGATTTAATTCTGTAACCGAGACATGGTTAACGGACACCCTGACGGACCAAATTGTCCTCGATGGGCTGCTATACGCTCTTATTCGTAGAGAACGTGGCTCTGCTGGAGGGGGATTATGGTAGCCATCAAATCTTGTATCCCACACACACACACAAAGTGGGTATTATTGCTACGGATGTGGAAGTGTTTTGCTTTGATCTGGTAAGTGATCGTGTTAGGATCATGCTTGGGTATATCCCCAATGGTTACGATTGTGATTATGTCACCAAAATCTGTTTATTCTTTGCCAGATCTACCAAGCAACACTTTTCAACTGTGATTGCTGAAGATTTTGATATGGCCATATCGATTGGAAAACTAATATTGTTAGTACAGCACACAGCACATGTTTTTTGATTATTATGTCTGAACTGGGGCTTACCCAAATGGTGGCCGAACCAACAAGATTATATAATATTTTAGATTTAATTCTGACAGACTGTGATATGCTTGTTTTTAATGTTGAGGTGCTTGATCATTCACAGTACGAGCGACCATAACATGGTCGCCTTCAGTTTACAAGCTTCCATTACCATTGCTGCAACACAGAAGGGAAAATTCCGTTTTAAAATTGGCTTTAATAATTTAAGAATGGCACTCTGCAGAGTCGACTGGTCCACACAGCTGGGTCATTTTGAGGATGTTAACGACCTATGGAATAATTTTATCGATATTTTGCATTTCAATGTTGCCATTTCAATGTAGCTACACTCGAATCAAGTCCCCACACGGTATTATTCCACGCCCCTTAAAGCACCTGCGGCAAAAAAAGTTAAATCTCTGGAGGCAGTTGAGAGCTGTGCCCTCGACCGAAAACAGGCAGCGGTAGGTACATCGAATGCCAAAAAGCGTATGCAAAAACTAGGGAAATTGACTCGGAAAGCGAAAAAAGGGTCATTGATGATGGCAGCTTAGGAGCCCTTTTTTGCTTTGTCAAAAGAAAGACTGGGCACTGTCGCAAAATTCCCCCAGTTATTTTCAATAGTAACTGTATCTTAGACGACTTCGAGAAAGCAGACATTTTAAACAATATTTTTACTGAACACGGTGTTCTTGATAATGGAAGCATACCAAACAATGTCTCACCTTACGTGAGCCAAACCTGTTACTACCCGGTGTTTACTGCCGATGTGTTTCTGAAGGTACTCGCAGCTTTAAAGCCCAGTCGATCTGTTGGCCCAGACGGCTATTCAGCGATCTTCTACAAAGAAATTAAATATGAAATTTCTGTGCCTCTTTCTTGGATTTTTGAACGATCCATGACACTTGGTTTGCTCCCCAAAAGTTGGAAAACAGCGAGCATTACCCAAATTTACAAAAAAAGGTGATGCATCTAACCCCACAAATTATCGCCATAACCCGTGTGTACCCTGCAAAGCAACGAAACAGATTATTCGTGGTTGTATATGTTAGGTTTTATTCAGGAACGGAGCCTACTTTCGGATGATCAGTTTGGATTTGTTCCGGGTAGATCCACAACCCTATTGCTCCTGTTTGCTTTGGATGACTGGACCTCCTGTATTGACCATGGGATCCCAGTGAACGTCCTCTTCATATTGCTAAAGCATTTGAATCGATTGTGCATAACAAGCTGATCTTGAAACTCGAACATTATGGATTTCGGGAAGAAATTTTAAATTTAAGTTCTTGGTAAATAGAAGCCAATGGGTTACTATTGGAGACTCATGCTCCTCAGAAAAGCTTGTACAGAGTGGTGTACTACAGGGGTCAGTCCTTGGTCCGCTCCTTTTTATTCTTTTTTAAATGACCTTAAGGTTAGTGCCGATTTAGTTTCTCTTAATAAATTTGCAGACGATGTGGAAGTGCATGCACCTGTTGTGGGTGGTAATTCGACAGCACAGTTACAGTCTGCAGCCAGGCACTTAGTAGACTGGTCTCAAGTGTGGCAATTGCAGATATCGGTAGATAAGTGTTCGATTTTCCATATTGGTAATCATAACTAAAATAGTGAATATTTCCTCTATCCTGAAGATGTTTTGCCTCATACGGCCGAAGTGAAGAACCTAGATGTATGGTTTGCATCAGACTTGAAGTCAAGTTTACACTGTCAAAATGTTGTGAAGGCAGCAAATAAGAGAGTTGCCTTGATCAAGCATATTTTTTCGTCTGGTGATAGAAAAACGATGGTTCAGGCCTTCAAGGTCTATGTGCCGCCGAATTTAGAATATGCATGTCCAGTTTGGTCACCAGGTCTGGTGGATAGCATCGACTTGATTGTGCGTGTCCAACGTCATTTTACAAAGTCTTTGAGAGGGTTCAAAAATAAGACATACACCGAACGTTTAACGGTGACTGGCCCGGTCCCACTTGAATTAAGGAGGTTGTGGGCAGACCTTCAATTAGTTTACTCTCTTTTAAATAGTCTTATTAATTTTGATTACTCTGAAATTTTCGAATTACGTACTGATTCACGAACACGCGGCCATCAGTTTAAACTAGTTGTGCCCCCTTGTAAAAAAGATGTGCGGAAATATTTTTTTTTTCACACAGAGTTGTTGCATCATGGAATAGGCTCCCTACAGAAGTAGTAACAGTAGCCACACTCGAGTCATTCAAAAAAAAGGGTCAGGTCCTTAACTATATCTCGGTCCCTGTCCAGACCATTTTAATTTGGGAATGTTGTGTTGTTTTTAGCTTGTTTTAATGTTTCCATCATACTTGAAGTGCCTATTTGTTTGCGATGTTTTATTAAATTTTATTCTCTTTTCTTATTGGATATGCGTCAGTGTTCATAATCGTGACCCTGCATGTTTCCTTTTAGCCTTTTGTGTTAATAAATCTTTATCATTATTATTACTCCAATCTCACAACTGACCCTCAGCATACGAAACCATCAACAAAAATATTCCACATATTCAAAAATGAAAATTCTTGGCGAAGACAATGCCTTTTTTACCCCACCAAAGAGACTTTTCTTTGCACCCCTCTCCCCTCCCCATTTTCCCCCTCTCATTGTTCCTCTTTCCCACCCTTCCTTCTTCTCTTCTGCCCTTGTCTCCCCCTACGAAACCAACACCAAAAAAAGGGGAGAGGTAAAAGAAAAGTCTCTCTGGTGGGTTAAAAAGGGCATTAGCTTCACCAATAATTTTCCACTTCTGACGAAAAGCTTCAGAAATGGAAAATTTCCCAGCTAATGGAAAATTATTGGTGAAGCTAATGTACCCATCAGAGAGACTTTTCTTTGCTCACCCTCTCCAATTTACCCCCTCTCCTTACTGCTGTTCCCCACCCTTCCGTTTCTGCTTCTGCCCGTCTTCCCCTACGAAACCACCAACGGAAAAAAGGGGTGGAGGCATCGCGCTGGTGGGTAAAAAAAGCATTGGCGTCACCAAGAATTTTCCACTTCTGAAGATGTGGAATATCAGAAGTGGAAAATTCTTGGTGAAGTCAATGCCTCTTTTTATCCACCAGAGAGACCTTTGTTTGCCCCCTCCCCTCTTTTTCCCCCCTCCCCTAGCGCCTCTCCCACCGCCTTTCATCTCCTCTTCTGCCCCACCTCCTTCTTCTGTGCCAACTGCCCCTTCACCATCTTCCACGCTTGTCACTTCTCTCAGCTGCTGTCTATCTTGGGTTTTGACTGATTTCCGTCAATGGTGGCACAATTTTGTAACGAACAGGTGATTGTTTGTGGTATATCTCTTCTGGTTTTGAACTACCATTTTCCTTTCACTTCTGTCTTCCATCCTTGTTTTTCCCTCCATTCTTATACAGGTATGTTGCTGGAAGGCTGAAGAGGTTTTAGATTTATGGTTTAATTTAAAGCAGCTTTTTTTAGACAATTTTATGCAATGTTTTGTGTGTGCTGTTTTACTTTATACTGATGATGGCCATCACTGTGTCAGAAATATTTAGATTATTTTATAGCGTGGAGCGAAGCTGCAGGATTCAGCTCCTAATTTTGCCAATAACCAAACCCCTCGGGTGCTCGTGCGTGTAGCTGCGAGCACTCGAGGTCTCAGATTTCATAGGCGTCTTGGTCACAGCTGTACATTTCTGGCTTCTTAAGCTTGTGGCACACTACTCCGTTCCGTTCCGCTCCGACATCGAAGAGAGCCACCAGGGCCACCGTAGTTAGCGACGGAAGCAATGTCTGTTGCGCCATCCGTTGCAGTCAGTCGTTAACTACGGTGGCCCTGGAGGCTCTCTTCGTCGTCGGAACGGAACGGAGCAGTGTGCCACAAGCTTTACAGACCCGGGTTCAATCCTGGCGAGGGGGAGTGTATATGTACGGGTTTTTCTCCAGTTGTTTCCCGCCCGTTGCATGAGGGTTTCCTCCGGGTTCTCCGGTTTCTTCCCTCATGCGGCTAAAAACAACTGACCTGATGGGTACGTAACATGTGCCGCTTGGGCCTTCAAAAAGCTGTAGGCCGATACTTTCTTCTCTATTCTATTCGTTTGCGCCTGTTTGTACACCGAAATGTGAGATGTATAAAACGGATGCGGTAATCATAGGTTAAAATCAGTGAAACAAGGAAGGATTACGAATGAAGGCATCTTACGTTACTAGTGCAGATTCTGTAAGTAATGCCTTATGTTGACCATCCATGTTTTTCCAAGTTTTTCCTTACTGTCGAATCTACGTTTCTGTTCTCCCTCTTAGAGCCCTTGTTCAAAACTTTCTTTTTTTCCATTTCTAGTGCATTTCCCTTTAAATCAATACAGACGCAAACCTTTTTTCGCTGCCTTTCTGTTTCGTATATTTGCATATCCATCCCTTTCATAATTTAGTAGACGTTCCTCTTGACCTGCTGTTTGGTCTAAGGCTATTTGTTCTTGTCTGCATTGGGCCTCGAGTTAGAGGTACTAAAAAAAAACTCCCCAGGCTTCTCTTGATAACTGTATTCCAATCCCGATTTTTCGTCAAGTAGGCTTTCTACAAACAGTCTTTTCAGTTTCCTTCCGAAGATCATTCGTCCTCTATTCACAAAAACAAACATTACAGATGTCAAAATGTTATTAACCTCCTACGTAATGTCTTCTATATATTCCACACACCAAATCCTACATTCAAACAAAGGCGGTGGGAGTGACGTGTATTACGAACATGAGAAAGATCCGAACTCTCTCATGCTCACAGGAGCAGCCAACCCAACGCAATTTCACCGTTATTACGACCTTTACTTGTTGCTGGCCCGTTACGAAACATTCTACAAAAATCAACAAAAAAACTAAAAATAAAAATATGGCACACTCTATCTGTTCAAAAAAAAAAAAAAAACATTAAAAAAGCTTGAGCAACACAAGATTGTCTTGGTTTGTCTGTATCCTACGGGTGTTGGGAACTTGACTTCGGGGTTTACCGTATGCGGTTCACAACATGCCTGACGGGGACGAAAGGGATAATCGTTGAATTTTTAAAAGGTTGGTAGCAAAAGTGAGGATGAAATTTTGATCCCAAACCTAACGGTCAAAGCTACTGTAAACCAATGGTAGAACAATGTTACCCCAAATGTGGTTCATCATGGTTGATTTACTGGATCTCCTGCATTGCGGATTCGGGTCACAAAGGGGTTCAGGAGGAATGAACGTCCGGCTTGTTTAGAATTTGGATAAAATCAATTGAACAGAATTTAAGTGTAAATGGATATTAATTAAAAATATAGGCTCTAAAAGGGTCGGGATGCTGCTCAAGCAAGCATTGGTTAAGTTTGGGGTGAGTTGAAGTTGGGGCAAGGGTTGCGGGAAAATATTCTATATAAAAGGCCTAACCGGCATTTAAAAATGTCGATTGATGCCGGAGTGGGTCGGTTGGGCAGATCAGGAGGGAAGTGAAGTTAAAAGCTCAAAATTCAAGCCAAACATTCGTTCAGCACGTGGGGTTACAATAGATTGCTCACAAAATGGCAAACATAACAGGGTTTCACTGTTAAAAACAAAGGATGATAGTCGAACACAAAGTCTTCGTCTTGAATATATACAATACTTGTTGAAATTTGGAGATAGAATCGGGTGTTCGTATCTGCAGCTCGACATCGGGAATCGGCAAACGTAAACAAGCTCTCTACAGAGGACGGTGTGCATTCGGCAATGATAATACAAAAAAACAAAATTAGCGCTGTCGACAGCACAAAACACCACGTAATTTTGTTGTTTGTATATATTATCATTGCCGAATGCACCCCTTCCCCTAGGTGCTTAAGTTACAAACCCGATTTTTGTTGTTGAGCTTGCTTGTAACTTAAACAAACATCACACAGTTATGAACAAATGGCTCCAACACAAACTCAGTTAACTGCATTTTAGAGAGTGGAGAGAGGGGTGCATTCGGTAATGACAATACAGATCACTTATCTACCCAGCTGCAGATAATAAAATTGCGTGGTGTTTTGTGCCGTATTAGTAGGCCATCCACGATATTATATTACTCGAGCTTGCAACTTGGGAATTTCTCCACTTCTGGTTTTACGATCCTGTAGGCATGGGCTTGTTGCTCAAAGATTTACACGTTTTTAATGGTGTTTTTTTTTAAACAGATTACGGTGTATTTGTGACTTTTTAGAAGATTATTTGCATGTGGTTTCTTTGTAGAATGCCTCGTTAAGGGCCTGCCACAATTATTGAAGGTCGTAACATTGGCGAAATTGTGCCGGTTGCTCAAGTGGGTCGTGGGGGGGGGGGAGGTCGACATGTGCTCTTATTCGTCTGAATCCTACATTCTACAGGGTTACACTATGATACCACGCGCCATGGCTGTTTGCTGTGACGTGCATATCACGTGACTGGGGTAGACCAATCAGATGGCCAAACAGCCGTTGTTCTCGTTCGTCATTGGTTAACTCATGGTGACGTCACGGCAAACAGCCATTGCGCATGGTTTAAAGGAAGTCAGACGTGACGAAGGCAACGGCAATGAACTTGAAAGTAGCCTTCAAGATCAGCCGCATTCTATCGTTAAAATGCACAAGATACTGCACAAGATACTGCACAAGATACTGCACAGAAGTCAACTACAAAGTTGTAGGCGAGCTTAAAACTTTACGAACAACAAAATCATTGAAAATAATTACAACAGTTACGAGGATAAAATAGGAACTACGTCGTACCTGAACGCTGAAGTAATAGGGGTTCCGGAGAAAACGTGATTGTCACTACAAGAATGCGCGTTATGAGTTCCTTCTGCATCAGGCCACTGAAAAGAATGACTGCGTTCGTTCATTCTCTACAATGGCCTGATGCAGAATCTCACTTCGCAGTAAAGTGCCACCTGCTGCAAATGAAGTAAAGAATGATGGAACATTTCTTTAAATAGGTCAAAATCCTTGATGTACGATGTTTAGTTTTTCCTGGTGTTCTCGATGAGTTTGCTCTCAATTTAAAGTAAAATGGGACCTGCTGCGGAAAAACTAAACATCGTATAGTTTTTTTCTGCAGCAGGTGCCACTTTACTACACACTGAGAGCAATCTTATCGAGCACACCAGGAGCAGCATAAAGGGAAGAGTCAATAAGATAATTTTACGTCATATCCACCACTCGTCATGAGTCGTGACCCCATGCGACTGCTGCCGAAAGAGTGCCCCTTTTACTTTTGCGGAAAACGTACGTTAAAAATTAAGCTGTGCGTTTTTACGTAATATAAAGGGTGTGTTAATACTGTCATTTGTGGTGCGATTAGTCCAAGCTCGTATCAATTCGCAAGCAGTAGCTTTTGAACGACCTTGAAGCGAGGAATGAGCTTTGTTTCTCAAGCCAAGGCCGACTGAAATAGACTGTCTTATTTATCCTCCTGGCTTCACGCCAGTAGTCGCCCGTTCTGGCAAGTTAATGTCTATTACACTGCAAAAATGACGTTGTGAGTTACAACACCTACATAATCCTAAAACTCGTTATAAGAACGCTCCGGGTGTTATAACGAGGTTTTAGGTGTTGTAAAGCATAACGTCTACAAACGCAACGTCTAATATCAGTCTACCAAGGACTAATATTTGTAGATGTTGCGTGTTTAAACGTCTACAGAATAGGTGTTGTAAACCGCAACGTCTATAAGTGTTGTAACCCACAATGTCTATAGGTGTTGTAAACCACAACGTCTATATACATGTTGTAAACCACAGCTTCTGTAGGTGTTGTAAATCAAAACGTCTATAGGTGTTGTAACCTACAATGTCTATAGGTGTTGTAACCTACAATGTCTTTAGGTGTTGTAAACCACAATGTCTATAGGTGTTGTAAACCACAACGTTTATAGATGTTGTAAACCATAACGCTTATACATGTTGTAAACCACAGCATCTGTAGGTGTCGCAAACCAAAACGTCTACAGGTGTTGTAAACTACAATGCCTAAAACACCTATAGTCTGTTCCACATTATATTTTCAGAAAACTAACTGTATGACGCCACGTTTTCTTCCACTACGAGTGCAAAAACATGTAAATATCCCACTCATAGACTCTAATAGTAACTGTGTAGAGTCTGCAATTGTGATACCCACATGTTTTTGCACTCGCAGTCAAGGAAACGTGGCATCATACAGTTAGTTTTCTGCAAGCATAATGTGGAACAGACTATAGCAAGGGACTGAATGACGTCACAAATGCAATTATGAGTAAACGTTCTGCTTAACTAAATACGTCAAGGATGACTTTTTTAAGTTTTAGATATTTTGTTACACTCCATCTTTGAAAAGATTTTCAGTCTTATGGCTGGAAATACTGTCGACTAAATTGTGTTTTTATAACAGTTTGGTAAAGTTGAATTGCGCCTAAATTTTATTGTTCAGTTAAGTTTTTGTTAATAATGCCAAACAAAATTACAGTCCTTTAGTTTTACAGCCAACTGCAGACTTTAGGCTATGACTGGATTTGTAAAATTGGTTATGTTTTTAATTTTATATTGCTTTAAAAACTGTAGTTCAACCATTTCTACGAAAACCGGAAATTCAAATGGTAAACGCGTGGGTAAGCTGAACCTCTAGCAGCAACCACAAGTGTAGCAGTAAACTAATGCGCAGTAATTCTTTGATTAAGTTTGGTACTGAAGTGTAGTTAAACCATCAATATCAGTAAATGTTTGCCTTCCCCCAAATTCATTTAAAACTGTTCTGACTATAGGGACGAATTAATAAAAAGAACCCAAGCAATCCGAAAACCACAACAAATGTATACAGTTGCGTCTGAAAGTGGTGGTTTAACAAGAGTTTCTATGTATTGAAATCCCCGTTTATTCGGTGTGTTTGGACAATACAATCACCTTCTTGACTCATGACCCTCATTTGCCACATGGGCTTGTAGGGTGACCAATCGTCTGGAACCCTATCCACCGGCTTTTCAAAATAACAAAAGAAAGATAAATAACTAACGGCATAACACAATAAAGGCGTGCGTTGTAGGTGTTGTAAAACGCAACATCTATTGTAGGTGTTGTAAATCATAACATGTTGCGACACACAACGTGTTGTAAAAAAGGAGACAAATAGGTGTTGTGATAGACGTTGTGATTCACAATTGGTAAAATAAGATTTTGTCAGTGTTAAATCAACGGCCTAGAACCGGGAGGATAAATCCGAATTCTATCCAAGACTGCCTGTGGTTGATAAAAAAGCGAGAGTGACAACATGGATATTCCGAATCCAACAAACTTATTCCTGACCACGCTCATTCTGTTCTGTTGCTTGAAAATGTGTGCTTATAGCGATGATCACCAGATCGAGGGGAGGGGGGGGGCGATTTCACCTGGCCTTTTGGGAATCTGCTTTGGGGTATATTTAATTTTTCTGATTTCGTGCTACAACTTCCTACAAAACTAAACATTTTTTTTTTTTGCAGGTAAGACCAGAACAAGTTTTGATCCTTAGCAGTATAGCTGGTAAGTTAAAACGACTAGCTAGATGAAATACAGTACAGCTATTTATAGTTGACAGCAAAGCATTTCGTAAACGTTCATGCAAGATTCAAAATGCGTGTGTAAACTCGTGTGCAACGCAGAATCAATTAATAATGCAGTGATTGATTATTAAAATGTCAGCAAGTAACAGGAAGTCTTGCACGACGGAAAAAAAATGTAACATCACACTTTTCTGGTACTTTTCACAATTTCCATGCGGTTAAAAAATGTTTAGCTTATTGTTGGTGTTTTTTTTTTTCTTTTTTGGTAGTTAATATTTCTTACATTGGTTTGATTTTGTCTGGGATTTGGAACACCACACTATATCTGTGGAGTCAGACACGTCGTTGCCTTGCGTGCTTCAGGATATGTTGTACGATATCTTGTAGGATATCTGTCAACTTCTTTATCGCACATCTGAATAACATCGCTCTGTGACATCGACTGTTAAAAATGAAAGATAGTAACTGAATATCAGAATGGAAACTTGTAGGATGTTGAACAGCAAATCAAGAGTTGACCAAATAAATGTGTTGGTTGAACTAGTGCGGGGTTTGCATCTGTTATGTCGACGCGTATGTACATAACTGAAAATGCTACTCATAACTAAGTAAGAAGACCTGTACTAGAGAATTGGATTAGCTGTAGTGACTATGCTCAAACAGAGCTACCCGAATTTATTAACAACAGCAGGTCACGTGATATACGAGACACTTGATAAAGTAGATGGGGCGGTGTGACGTGCCACCTACGTAAAGGTGAGGTTGATATCAAATACGTGGATATTCAATAGACCACTCTGCCCCTCTACAATAATTGTATTGAAAAACTGAAAACTTTATTAGGACTTTACAATTTGTTACTAATATACATTTTTCAACAATAACATTCAATTTAAAAATGAAATAACTATTGACGAATTAAACGGGACAGAAAGCCAATGGGCTCGAGAGTGGTTAAATCAATACGAATGCAAACCTATTGACGTTGCCTTTTGGACTTATATGTCAGACTGCCTAAGCGGGGAATCGAACCCAGGACCTTTGATTTCTAAGGTCCTGGGTTCGATTCCCCGCTCAGGCAGTCTGACATATAAGTCCAAAATGGAGTAAAAAACACGGTGACAGATTATACGAAGGCAAACCAAGCCGTGTTACCTAAATATACAAACAACGTTTCGAAAATTTTCAATTTTCATCATCAGGT
>JAHWFP010141709.1:0-23325 GCA_023313725.1 Lithobius niger | reverse complement strand
AGCGGACCCTCAAAATATTTGACACCAATTTCCGAACACCCTGTATAGAGCTATTTCCGCCATATAAACAGAAGGTTAGGTTAGGAAGTATTCTTTCTAGGGAAAGTTCCTTATATGGAGGTTTATTATATTGAGCGTCTACTGTATTTGAAGGTAATTTCTAATACTGTGAATTAATACTTTTTTTTCTAAATTTCCTTATAGCCAAGTCTGGGTTTACTCCACGCCTTAAAATTCTAATACGGATACTAGACCTTATCTTGGGTGTGAAAGAGGGCCTGTCAACAATGACGCCCAAAACTGCTGAAAATAAAGTGACTGAACTTAACCATGGAGACGCAAATAATATATGCCGTAGTGAAATGGCTCAAGAGGACCCAGCTGAAGCATTAGAAATAAAGAAACTGCTGTTTCTCTTGGTTCAGCGCCTTCAGTCTGCTCTGTTAAGTCTAGTAAAACTTCATTCAACAAAAAAAAAGTAAGTTGCATTTCCGTAAGTTTTAAATGGTTTCACTTTTATATAATTTTTTTGATAATTTAGCCAAAAATTGAACATAATTATTAGGCACAAAAAAGGTTTAACTTTCCAACTTTGCCATTTTGACATATTCTCGAAAAAACTGGCAACCGGCAATTACAGTGGTAATATTCTGATATCACAAAACGGAAAAAAAAAACATTACCATAAAAGCAGAATATCTTCATAGTACTACTCAGTAATACTTAAATTTTTGGTGGATTAGCCGACCACATTTATCAGAAGTCCACACGACACAACACAAACTTCCTTCACATCACGTAGGGGCGGCGTTCACGTAGCGGCGTTTATTTTGAACCGAGCGCTGAGGCAGGTCACCACTGATCTCTATAGGTCGCTGCATATGGATACTGCACTTCTGGTTAAGTTTGGAAACCAGTTGGGGGCGAACTAGTCTGTCAATCTCATTGTACGTTTCACTAACAACGTTCATCAAAGGAACTCCTTGTTTCAGAAAACGCTTCATGGCCAACGATTCCAGAGCCTTCAAGTGGAGTTCGTTGAGGGAGTTAGATTTCACAAAAAAAAGTCCATGACGTTGACGCTCATTACTGTAGAACACTGTATTAAATTTACCTTCAAAAGAGTGAAAATTCTCCATAGTACGCTGACTTCCGCACTCCAGTTCCCTATCTAGCAAACTTTTGACTGCAGCCTACCATCTTCTTCAGGCTCTTCAAAGGTAAGGTAAGGAGTTAGATTTAAGTAGCACAGAGGTTTCTCTCCAAGAAATGGCATGATTGGTGTTCTTGTGGTGTATGGCAATGCCGTTTTTCAAGGCTTCGTTCAGAGTGTCTCCAACATGTTCGTTTAATAAGCAAATCAGCCATCTTTAAATCACTTCATTTCGGGTACTTGTACCGATCGCATGTGTTTTTGTCATGTGTGTTGCTTTTCTCGTGGTTTGCCACGTTGCCCGAACTAATCTGAAATGGACACAGGGAAACTTCGTTGTTAATCGAATCGGGGGATTTCCCCTCCTGTTCATGCAAAAAAAAAAAACCTTGTGATAAGTGAAACCTCAGTGCTACTAAATCTAACTCCCTCAATGAACCCAACTTTGAGGGCTCTGGAATCGTTGGCCATGAAGCATTTGCAGAAACAAGTTCCTTTGATGAACATTGTTAGTGCAACAACAACGAGATTGATAGACTAGTTTGCCCCCAGCTGGCCTCCCAAACTCAACCAGAAGTGGAGTGCCTAGATACAGCAACTGATAAAGGTCAGAGGCGACCTGCCTCATGCGCGTAGTTCAAAATAAACGCCGTCTCTACGCGGTGTGAAGGAAGTTTGTGTCATTTTGCGTGCGGACTTCTGATGAAGGTGGTTGGCTAATCCACCGAAAATTTAAGCAGTATTCAGCAGAACTATTAAGATTGTTCTCCTTTTGTGGTAATGTGTGTTTTTTTCTTTTACTACGTATTCTGTTGCTAATTTTGTGAGACAGGGTCTTAAAGTATCGGGCCATGGTTGAACCACGGCTGCATCACTTCTAGGGCTAATACTGCCCTAGTGGCAGACAATTACGAAGGAATCATGCTCGGGGATTTAATTCTCATGTAGCAGCCTGAGGGTGAGGGCTTGCGTGAACTTTTTCATTATACATCTTGCATGACGTCAAATACAACGTCATGCCCATAGCAACATAAACTTAATTGTGAGATTCAGTGTGTCAAGCTAATTCACAACGTTTCACAATGAGCAATGCAGCTATTAATTAGCAATATGCAAACTTATGTTAAATGAGTTTACTACGGACTCAAAACATCCTCAAAAATATGTAACCACTATTTTTAAACGTCACGACGCTTAAAATGTAGCAAGAGTAAGAGTAAGATGGACTCATTTCGGTGAATTAATTAATCTACACCAACTTTAAATTGAACGGTAGTTGTTCAAAAGGTTTTAATTCAAATTGAATGGAATTATAAGATAACAATCACGTATAAACAGCGACATAACGCCAGGCTCTTCCTAGCTCCCGACCACGTCCTCACTCCCCTGTGTGTCATGAAAGCAACTGTACAAGAATAAAATTGCTTAAAGGGACATTCCTCCCAATGCCATTTCTAGTCGTCAGCACGAAAATTTCTATTACCTATAAATTTAATTGCATTCAGTTCCTGGGTGCTCTGTAGTGACTTGAGGTTTTTCACTCTCGTGATACTGCCAGTGCACAACCCCACTGCGCATGCGTCATGCGGAGCCCTCCTATGAATAGCGACCGGCTCAGCCGACTGCCATCTCTTCTCCTCAACCTCTCGTCGAAGACGTCGCTCTGAAGAACCTCCTGCATCTTTTGCCTCTCTTTCGCCCAACAGAAGACCATCGCCCTCAAGATCTTTTGTCATGAAAGAAGACTCCTGTCCCAAATCTTTCGCACAAAGAAGAAAGTCATGGACTCACTGATTCATTCAAGAAGAAGGTTTTTTTTTTTAACGGGATTTGGATTCGGTCTCCGGGATAGAAATAACAGCGAAAGGGCAGGGGTCGGTCAATCAACCACACTCCTCATCACCATTCTCCGCACTGGAGGCTCCCTCCTCGGCAAAGGCGATCCCCTCAAACTAGACAAAGACCCTCTTCCACCACACCCTGGTTGCAAAACCTGGTTCTTTCGCTCCTCAGGCGATGGAGCAGCCAACCCAAGGCAATTCGACACCTACCAACAATCCGAATTCTTGGCCACTGAAGCGAAGATGGACTTCGGCACAGACCTATTCATTCCCAAACAAGCTGACGTACCAACTGCCGTTTTAAGGGAAAATGACAAGATTTTACGCCTCGGCCTCAGAGCTGCTTCCCAAGCGGATGTTTTAGCCACCACGATCAACGCTGTCTGCGAAAGATTGGCTCATGAATCAAGCCGACGAAGCATCAAACACTTCACTTTCTTATCACTGAGCTGTTCAAGAAAATGTCATTATCTTCCTTCCACGCCTTCAACTGGTTGACAAGAGCTCTTTTCAATTCCAGCCTCCTACTTCGAGACATCGCTCTTGCAACAACGTATCAACAAAACACATCTTGCGGAACCAACCACTTCATGAGTCCGAAACCTTATTCAGAGGCCTCATTCCAACTTTAGTACCACATTTGGACATCTCTTGCAAACCAAAACCTTACCCTAAATCGTCATCAAACATTCCCTTCAGGAAACCACAGCCTCTCTTGAACTCGTCCTCAACTCCTCCCTCACAACCGGCTCCTAACAAAGCGTCAATCGGATCCACCATGGAACAACACGCAATCATCTAAAGGGAACAACCAGTCCTTTCATGGAAACAACCACAACAAAGACAGAAGAAATTGCCGAGCGCCACACCCGACAATCGTAGCAAATACTCCTCCATAAGCAACAGGATCAGATCCCGCCACCGCCAATAACTTCTTCCACAACCTCCCGGTCGGCAGACGACTCAAACACTTCCTCACCGCCTGGGAAAACGTAACATCAGACAAATCAGTCCTCTCCATCATATCTCTTGGCTTTCAACCGTCCGTTCTGGCATAACCTCGTCTATTAAAACAACCTCCATGGGAGTTCACAACCAGACCCTCCCCCGCTCTCATCAAGAAAGTAAACTAACTTTTAAGCAAAAACGTAATTCGCCCTTTCCCCGATCATCCCAAACCTGGCTTCTACAGCTCCATCTTTCTAAGACCAAAGAAGTCCGGCGGCGAACGAACGATCTTCAACTTAAAGCTTCTCAACAAGTTCATGCTCAATAAACATTTCGAGATGTAAACTTTGGAGACGATTCGACTTTCTTTGGAACCCTTCGAATGGACAATATCCATCGACCTCGAGGACGCTTACTTCCATGTTCCACTCCATCCAAACTCCCTCCACTACTTTCAGTTCATGTACCAAGGGAAAGGCTACGAATTCCAGTGTCTCCCTTTCGGATTGAACGCTGCTCCTCGGATATTCACCCAAGTGTTGAAACCCATCCTAAGCCATCTTCATCGCCACCAAGTCACTGCAAATGCATTCCTCGACGACTGGCTCCTCAACAACAAGGACCACCAACAAGTTGTTCAAAACAGACTAATCACCATCTCCCTCCTACACAGACTAGGCTTCAGCATCAACTGGAAAAAATCAAGACTACTTCCAGCTCATATTTTCACCTTCCGCGAGTAGAATTCATCTTACTAACAGCATCTGTAACACCATCAACAGAGAGCAAGAACGATCTCCTTGCACATGGCCAATCTTCCTTCAATCATCCAGCCACTTACTCACTTCCCTGAATTCACTCAGTGGAAAGATGAATTCCTTGGCCAACCTCCTACCCTACGGCAGATGGATGATCGACCCGCCCCTTTCACCACTTTCAGATCGACATCTGGGGCTATTATCACCCTAAATCCAAATCAACTAAACCATCATACAACAACTTCCCATGGGACAGTCTACATTGGTGGATGGACGAAAACAACCTAGCCAAACCGGTTCCCTTACACGAACCACCTCCAGACCTCCTGCTCTTCACAGATGCCTCTTAAATAGGGTGGGGTGTACACATCCAACATCAAGAAATATCTGGAACCTGGCCCACCAACACATCCGACCACATCAACTTTCTGAAAATGATGACCATTTACAACGCATTCAGTCATTTTCAGCACCTTGTAGCAGGCAAAACAGTCCAAGTCTAAGACGACAACACCACGGCCGTGGCCTACATTCTGAAAGAAGGTTAAACCCGTTCTCATCTCCTACAACTCGTCACATCAGACATCTTCAAGCTCTGCCAAAACCACAACACGACGCTTCAGCCACTCCACATCCCTGGTAACCGCAATGTGATAGCAGATGCTATATCTCGCATCAAACCACCTTCAGGGCAATGGACTCTCAAAACATCAATTTGTGAATATCTCTTCAACATCTGGGGCAAACCAATGATTGACTTATTTGCCACGAAGCACAATGCCAAACTTTCCCAATTCATCGGCCCAGTCTCCGACGAACAAGCCTGTGCAGTGGATGCCCTAACATTCCCGTGGAAGAACCTCTATGCCTACCTCTCCCCTCCTTTCAAACTCTTTCCGACAATACTGCTAAAGATAGAACAAACTCAAGGAATCTTCCTGCTCATCGCACCAAATTGGCCAGCAGCTCCATAGTTTCTCCAACTTCTAAGCCTGCTCATAGAACTTCCAAGAGAACTTCCCGATCTTCCAGACATTCTAACTCAACAAAAGAAAACAAAATTTCACCGGAACCCCTAAATCTTACACCTGCACGGATGGCTACTATCATGCAACTCTTCAAAGAGGCACACATTTTTGAAAAACAGGCCACCAGAATCGCCAGCAAAGCAATCAGGGACTCAACTAAGAAGCTCTACGACAGTCACTGGCAACGGTGGTTTCATTGGTGCAACCGAAAGAAAATTAATCCAATCAGTCCCCCTGTACAAGCCCTCCTAGTTTTCTTCACCGACCTCTTCGATGACGGACACAAAGGCTCCACCATTCTTGTCCACCGTTCGGCACTCAACTCGGTCTTCAAAGCGGCCTACTTGAAGACTTTCGCATTCCACACTGCTTAAATCATTCGAAGTCGAACGACCTTCCCTTCACAAAACCTTTCTGCAGTGGGACCTCCTGCTTGCACTCGAATCCCTCATGTAGGAACCTTATGGGCCTTTTCAAACCAGCCACACCTTTCAATGAAAACGGTCTTCTTAACATCACTTGCCGCAAGCCTTTGAAGTAGTGAAATGCAAGCCCTTTCATGCGACCCTGCCTACTGCTTCTTCTTTGACAACAGTCCACCTGAGGCCTCGTCCATCTTCATCGCCACCAAGTCACTGCAAATGCGTTCCTCGATGACTGGCTCCACCTGAGGCCTCGTCCAGACTTCCGTGCAAAGACACATAAACCCTCGGAACCATCAAAGCCAATCATCATTCCAGCGCTCACAAACATCATTGGCGATGAAACTGAAAGAACATTCTGCCTCCGTCCGAGCTCTACAATATTACTGTATATCAAGACGACAGCCAGATGTGTCGTCCAACCCCTTAAGCACTGAATACTGAAACGAAGACCTCCAGAAGACAAAAGCAAGACCCCACATCTAAACAAACAGCTTTTTTCAGGGCCACCATATCCTACAAAAGAGATCCAAAATCCTATTTCTGTTTATTTTCAATAAAAGTACAAGGGTTGTTAGACTTTTGGGGGGAGCTAGTCACAACCCGGGGTAACCCATCTTCATGGTGCCCGCTACCTATATTGACGAGCTCAACTGTAAATGCGATTAAATTTACAGGTATTAGAAATTTTCGTGCCGACGACTAGAAACCCTAATTTTTCCTTGGTCAGAATTAGTTTCTATCGTCTCACCAAAAATGTATACTACCTGTAAATAACACACCCTACCTCCCCTCTTGAGTCACCATCATGATATATCGAGAGGAAAATAGATGGCAGTCGGCTGAGCCGATCGCTATTTATTGGAGGGCTGCGCATGAGTACGGCCACATCAAGTATGGCCCCAAAGTTCTATTTACTTATCATTAGTCAATCCCTTGCTAAAAATCCGTTTACAAATGTGGCGTCTGCAAAATTTTCTGTTGAATATTGGGAACTAATTTAATAGCATCCTATGATTATATGTTTTTTTACTCGCTTAACAATAACCGTGACATTTCATCTGGGTGTGTGCGTGCATGTACTAATTTTTAATCGTTTGGTGATAATTACCATGAGATCAAAAATCTAAAAGACTAATGCGGTAAATATTAGAATTATGTATGCCAATAGATCGCCGAAGAAAAATTATAAGATACTAGCGTAAAAAATTATCAAGTGTGATTTAAAATACGAACATCTTTCCGATCTGCGACAACACACAATCCTTGTGTTAATACTGTTTTGTCTACTACGCCCAAGGCAAACTGATATAGTAGCTGCGTTCCTTACAGCGAGAAAAGCAGCTACTACCTTTGTTGGCCTTGTATTACTACGCCGAGTCTCTAGAAACGGTGCGATAGTAACATGTCCGGATGGCGATTTGTGCATTACTGTTACCTTTAAAACGTATTGGGCAGAACCCAGACTGGTTCCTGTTGGATTGGGGGCCAAAAGTTTTGTAGCCACAAGACCTCCAACAATACGCAGAATGGGGCGTAAGTGTGCACTGGGTAATTGCTGGCTCGAGCGTACATTGTTGCCGGGAAAGCATTTTCAAGTAAAGAATGTAGTCTAGAATGGTTTGGAAAAGAATGTTGTAACATTCGAGATTGCAAAATACGGCTTGTTTATTGGTTCTAATTAACATAATAGGTAATGTAAGGCTTCCCATTTTTTTGAGAAATAAATAACAGAAATAAAATTAAAAAATTACACTGCATCTTTTAGGCTAACCCAATTATTTGAGACATATATTTAGCTTTTCTGAATGTTATTCTGAAAGTTTTATCATATTTTTAATCCTTGAAATGTTATCGTATTGTTTGAAGGTGAGCATTAGAGCCTACATAAAATATAAAATACCCAGAAGAATCTAGGATGTGGGAAAATACCCAGAATAATCTGAATGTGGTAAATTGTGCCCTAAAGTAAAAAGGTAACTTTCAGTGTAAATGGAAGTGAGTAGCGTCAACGTAACTCGGGAAGGGTGAACGTCACTGAACGCCCATCATAAGAACGTTAGCTACAAACACTAACATTCCAAAATTTGCCGAAAAAAATAAATAAATATTTTCTGCTGAAGTATAAACTAGTCTTTCTTCGGTAAGGGTTGGGCTTAACCCTGTGAGTGCTAAACCCGAAAAAATCTCGGGCCAAACACAAGCACAGGTTGAAGTATTAAAAACAGAGTCCTTACTACGCGCGAGATGGCCAACAATGCAGGAATGACAACAATACTAGGTTCCCTTAACAAGCCGACTCTAGAGACGGCTGTGGCCGAGTTGGTAGAGGCGTGTGCCTCACGTTTAACAGCTCCTTCAGGTTGCTAGTTCGAGCCCCGTCCAGGTTACCCCTACTTTTTTGGAGATATAAAAAAAACGCAGCTCTCAAAGGGTTAAGTGTCATCGTTTACTTATTGAGGAATTATTACTTTCTATGAATTAATCGATCGCTTGCTCAAAGTAGTATTCCTTGTTAGGCTTCACTGCACTTCATTCAGTTAGCATGACTTTAGGCCATATTTTCGTTGTGTGCAGTAAAAACACTTGACCTTGATTGGTCGCGATTCCTATTGCAAACATTTCTCATCTGATGTATAATGCTCAGATAAGTCCACTACAAACACAGAATGCCCTTTCAAGTTAGTGTAAGAAGTAGTAACAGTTATGTCTCTTATGTTGCTTACTGTTGGTCACTAAATTATTTTTTTTTTGGCTTTTTCTCTTAAACGAACAAACAAAATGGAACCAACCTCGTTAAATACCAAAAGGATGACAACAGAGTAGTAAGTGTCAACTTCATTGTATTTTGTCGTTATTGTGTAAGTTTTTGTTTAAGTAGAGTCGTCCCCACTTTATTAAATGATCTTTAAATTGGTTGTCATTAGTTATAATTAGATTCCCGGAAAATGGCCTACCATTACAAACACCAGTGTGTTAAAAATGACGGCAAATCTAGGCCATGTAATTTTACAACCAACAGTTCAAAATGCAGTCTACCTAAAATATATGCTGACAGAATGAAGTGCAATGAAACCTGATGAGGAACTCGTAGCTACTGCTGTTTACTCAACTTTCTTACTATCTGCAAACTACTAACCTTCAGTATGTGCTAAAATCTTCTCGATTTGCTTTTTTACGCCAAGATTAAAATCATTAAATTCCATTTTAAATCCACTTTAGATAAGCTTAACTAATCACCCGCTAGGAGTGTTGCCATCACATTGCATTTATTCAAGCACAGCAGCCTTATCCCTCATACCGTTTCTGACACAGGTGTTTTAAACACCACATTTGCCACATTTGCTCTAAATATTATCTTTTGGCTTACGCCGATGTAAAAACTTATTGCCACACTTCGTTAACCAATGCTAATGCATGCGTCTGATTAACCTTTCAGGATGAAGGCAAGTTTTTCGCTTGAAAACGGGGTTTTTGTGAAATCGAATGGATTTGGTTAGCATGAACTAACGTGAACTGCGTTAGGCCTAACTTTCCACGCAATTCTTGATCGTTCCTTATTTGATCGATTCACCTCCACGTGTAAAATTGCATTTCCTTGGTTTCTGAGCTGTTTGTCTGCCTCCTTCTGATGTTGAAAGTCTTCTCTGTTATTTTATTCAACGTTTATTTTCTTGCGTGTAACATTCACACGCATAATTTTCTCTTATGAATGCTGGCTAATCGCCCAGTCGCCCTGCTTTCATTATACACTCTACCTGCGTCGCACTATTTTTTTTTTCAGACGTGGGAAAATCATTAACCACATTAAGACAGACATACATTAATAATAATGAATGTAAAGATTAATATTTCAAATTTTTAATACTTTAAGTATAAAAATATAAACGTTTAACGTATGGTTAGGGAAAAAGTTTACAACTAAAATTTAATGCTTCATCAATTATGAACGGTGTTGGCTGCTCGTTTTAGCCTAACGTAGTTATGAAACACAGTCACCAACGCTTCGTCTCTTCCTATTCGAGCGGAATGTACATTCCCTAGAAGAAGTTGTCATATTACCTTTCTGCAATATTTATTCAAAGTTTTTGTGTGTGCAGATAGGTTACTGTGACATAAGTTTCACGTCAAATGGACAAGAAAGGGCTGGAAGCGATTCAAACAGGGCTGCTCTAGCAACAGTACATGAACGTCCGATATCGCACAGCCAATGTGTATGGAGTTCAAGCCCATCCCAAATGTCTTCTAGCTGAGAAAAGGCAAAATCGAAAACGGAAAATATCACTAATTCTCTCCCCTATAAATCCAGTAAATTGGAAACTCCAACGGAAGTTGTGAGGAACAATCAGTTGCGAGAGAATTAATCTGCCTGACAGGCAGATAGGACCAAAGAATGCAATATGCATTCGGTGATGAAAAACTCACCATTAACCCATGACACACAACCGACTAAGTATGTTCGTGGGTTAGGCCGTTACACAAATTTTCTGAACGCGCTAGGTCGCAAAGAAAATAGTGACCCTGGTTCGATTCAAAATGACACTGACATGAGGAGAGTTTCAATAAAAATGACGCAGCAAGTGACGAACCGCAGAAATTTCAGTTAAACGAAGCGAGTTTTTAACAGTGTCATATCGCCGAATTGCCCTGTCACCCAGTTGCATGTTTGCATCAAGTTACCAACCAGCTTATTTTCTGCCAACCCAACTTGCTGAATCGCTGTTTCGCTACCAAATCGCCGAATCGACAAATGGCTTTATTACGTTTCACTGAACGGCCTGGCGCCATGCATACTTTCCCTAACTTGAATGGTTTATTTTGGACTCATTTACACAAAATTTCAACAGGTCGAACGTACGGGATGGCAATGAGCTCGAATCCCTTTATCTGCTTTCTTTTGGGGACCTCACTCGTTCGAAGGAAGAAAGCAGGAACTTACGTGCTACACTACTGTAGGCATCACAGACTGAACAATTTCTGCATAACGTATCCCAAACTTTTAAAACTCTGGGTCTTCGTGTAATAAACGTTGCCAGCCAATTAACAAATATCATTCTTGAACGATTTCACAGACAATGATTTTAAAACTGATGCTTCACGAGGTAATGAGACTGATCGCTCTTACTTCCATTATCGAACTCGCTATCAAAGTGCGTACAGATTTCTGAATGAAAGGATAACCTAAACTTGATTTAACCTTTCATATGACTTTTCTTGAATGGAGTGAGGAAAATGAAACCCAAGCCAGAGCGTTCTTCTCTCCCCCCCCCCCCCCTCGTGCCTGTATTGAAAGTGGACTTTTCCATTGTATCAGCATTGGAAAGTGCCAACAGGAGGGAGTGGTCGATCATAATGAAACACCATGACATGGTACCATAGTACCATAGTATAAAGGTCCATGATACGACACACTCGGGCCGTTCACAATATGTTGTACGGTGGATGACAGCATACTGATGGTGTTAGGATCGAATTATTTATTCAGTGGCGTGGAGTGAATTTCTCAATTAAATTGTTTCACTTGATTTCGCCGCAAGGAAAATTCCCCCAAAGGAAGTAGGTTCCCCTCCCCCGCTCCTTTAATGGTAGTCCTTTCCACATGGAAGGTCCCTCCGGATTTGGTTGTTTCCTTACTCATACGTCAGATGCATTCAGAACACACGTCGGTTCTTTTCAACGGCATTTGGGTCTCCAGTAAAACGGCGATAAACTGAAATATGACACGTCTTATTTGGTTTCCACTCACTCCTAGGAGATTGCAAACACAAACGTCGTTAGGAGAGAAAACAAAGGCACGACAGGGTCTGTTCAAATGGCCGTATCCCCCTTGCCATTTGAATGACAGAAAAATGGTTCAAAACTAAACCACTAAGACAAGTTCAGTCAACAACCTCAAATATTTTCGGACGACAAACTAACATTAGGTCTCCCATTTTTTATGACTCAGCGAGGTTGATGGTAGAAAGGGAAAGATCAATAAATAACAAGAAAGGTGTTACGAACACATTGATTCTGGCTCTTCCGATCCCCTGTGTGTCTTTGTGTGTCCCTTCTCATTCGTCTGCATGCACATTTTCATCAAATGGAAAAGGGAAAACCAACTGTATAAAGGGAAAATAACCATATCTACTATCTCAAGTCTGACGTCTCTACTGAATTGATTTTAATGAAAGGCCAAACAACGTCTTTAAAGCTAATAACCATATTTGGACTGAAGATGCTGATGACTGAAAAACATTTCAACGAAACTTGATTACACATCGTCGTCGGATTTTCCATGGGGCTCACCGTTCTTCCCCTACTCCCCACCTACAAAAAAAGGATTTAATGAAAACATTGTATGTAACACTGACAGCAGGATTGTTTTTGCATCCGACTCGCATGAGTGGGTGATTAAGGATTTCACTTGAAGAATCACTATTCCTTAAAGTGCACTATCACCGATTGAGAGTACGCAGAATCTGGCAACACCTAGTGCTGTCTAGTACTATCTAGCACTTGCTTGCACCAAGCGAAGGAATGCGCACCGGCATTTCTTTTAACAAAAAAGGACGACATCCATAATTATTGAGTGAAAATTTGGTATGTCCTCGTGTACCTGTAAGCTGTAAAGGCAGTTTCACTGCCGCTAGTGGCGCCACGGTATTTTCGTTTGAAAATATGTTACGGTTAGGCTTCGAAGTTGAAGCGAATTTCTTATGAATGGAATACAGCAAGTTTTTTATATCAACACATCGCACCTCGACAGAGTCACCTACTTGACATTCCCCAGTTCACAAATTCGAATGAAACGGACATTCATGAAAAGGTGCTTTCCTGCCTCCTGCTTGCTATTACCTTCTCAGAGCAATATGGGCTCTTCCGAGGCCACGATTGAGAAGTTTATCGGCGAAAAACGTTAAACAAGTCAAATGGAAAGGCTTGCCAGCAATATGAATGCAAACCCTTTGGTTTCAAGCATGGAATTCAGGCATTTGGTTTCACATTTACGAGAACGATACAGCAGCAAAATGGAGATTTTGTTGGTAAACAGGAGGAAAGCAACTGAGGGTAGTTCAGAATGTGAAAACTTAAAGGATGGTTACACCCCCTCCCCCTGCATTCACCTGAATTATTTGAACTTTCGATCACATGCATTTCACAACCCAAATTGGGATTTGCAATGATCAAACTGTACCCAGTTTCCCTTTGTGACTTGACCTGAGATTAATTCTAGAAATGGCTACTCGTAGACTTTTATGAGGAAGACAACGAAAACAGAGACTAGAGAAACACAAAGGTGTAACCAGAGGAAACACTTTCACCGTCATCACAAACCAGGCGACCTCATGAATCAACCTCCTTTGTCATATTAGTGCCAGTGTGAGTCACTGTCGATAACTTTTCAAAAAGTTTCGTGCATCACGCCTACTACTTATTCAAGGAAACCTCAGAATCCTCGCATCAAGATTAGAGGAAGCTGGAATTTTGCAGCCTATCGTAAAGTGCTAAAGTCGAAAGGAAACATCTTGACGACATCGAGGCGTCAGTGTACCAACCTTCAATTTGGGTCAACATACTTTTGGACCCGACTCCCCCTGATTCTCTTCTGCTTATCCCGCCTCGTATTATAGAGTCATGTTATTGGGGGAAGGCTCCATTCAGAATGCCGACGGGCCTTATGATCATGAATTCTAAATCATTGGGGAGGACCATATGGAATCGCCATTCCTCTTCCATCTGTGCTCATATGGAATGACCATCCACCCGAAACCGGTTTTCTTCAACTTCACACATGGAACCTTAAGAAAGTTGGTCTTTGTCTCTGATCAGGAGAATTTTCTTCATTGGTGAACATCTTTCATCATGATCAAAGAAAGTTTTCAAGAAAAGGGTGTGGATGGTACCATGAACAAGGGTTCGGTCCTACCCCATCTACTGGATCAGTTTTAGGCCTCTATTTGCTTGATCTTTCAAAAGGGTCCTCCCACGAACCCCATGCCATGAACTCCATGCCACTCGTGCTCAGTGATGCAAAAGTTGGCATCATGAGCACCATAGTCTCAGGACTGTTCTTGCTCTGAAATAGATCGGCCAACACTTGGCGGATATAATAAAACGAAATCTCATCGAGGCTCTCTAAGCTTTCCAGCATGCCTTCCAATAGACCTTGTGTGCCCTTACAAATCCAATAGTGTCACACGAGATCTTCTTTCTGGTGACTCTCTTCTCAGGGGTATTATACATGAGTCAACTTCATTCCCTAGAGATGACACCCATTTCACTTCTCTTAAACTAGGAACAATGATTCTTTCTCCCATGACGTTTCTTCGGGAAAGAGTACTAATGACTTACGTGACTCACATCGAAAACATCATGGCTCTTGCACCCAAACACAGTATAGGTTTTCGGTGCCCATTCGAGCTGTCTGTCATAATTCGGTAAAACACCATCCAAAGACAACCAGTAAAAGTTGAAATTTATGTGCCAACCACTTCACGTACTTTTCTCCGGAAGGACATGACAATTTGCTCACGAGATGTCTTTCAAACTTATGAAGTGAAAACACCAAATGACGTGCATGCTCGTGATCTAATGGCACTTGCACCCTCATGGGCATAGGGCAGTGGGACGCCAGTAGGTGGTATTTTTCACAGCAAATTCTTCAGACATAAAATACACCTCTTAGGTCTCCACCTAACACATACCAAGACATCATAAGTGTAATGACTTGGAATGAAAGTAGCAGTGAAACAACATGTGACATCGGAGCAGTAGCATGGTCTGAATAAACTAAACATCTTCGTTTCACACAACGCCGTAGACGGCAGTGTTCCAGAAGATGAACAAACAAAGAAAAAGTCACATGAGAAGGTAATCGAGCAGGACTGGAGTTAAAAAAAAAAACAACTGCAACACAAGAATGGAGCATTCAATGGAATGATTGACATTCTTGAACCTCCACAAAGAATTTTGTGAATCATGCACACATAATAGACGGCAGTGGAGTAGGACTGGAGTCCAAAATTAACTGCAAACCAAGAATGATGCATTCAATGAAATGAGTAACATTCTTGATGTTTCTACAGAAATTGTGCAGAACTTGAACTAAAACATGTGTGAAGTTTTCGCAATAAGCTTAGCTAGGTTCATGTCCTCCGCCAAAAGGACAAAGTCAGCACAAAGTCAGGACACACTTGAACTGCGGAGATTAAAAGCCGATTTAATTCTAACCTACAAAATTCTTCATTGCTTGTTCCCACTCGAGCTACCCTTCTTCGAGCTTAGTACTGAGACAAGAACTAGGGGCCACCGATTTAAGCTTATGATTCCCAAATTTAATCTAAATTGCAGGAAATCCTTTTTTGCCGTGAGAGTCGCTCCTGTGTGGAATTCCTTAAGTGACAGCATTGTCTCGGCCTCGTCATTAAGGACCTTTAAAAGATTGTTGAACGGGTGTTGCTTGAAGGCAAACCTTCTCCGTCCCGATAACTGTCTTTGAAAGATTCTTATCCGCTTCTTTTCCCACTTTAACCAATACGAAATCCTCACAACGTTGGCATCTTTTGATGTCCTGTTTAATGGTACCTTGCATTAGTGAGTATGGTTTATCCAGTTGACAACGTATCCTATGATACTGATGTTTTTAAAACATTATTTTTATCTTTTGATGTTGTGTTTTATGGCCCGTTGCAGTGAGTATGGTTTATACAGTTGACGATGTATCCTACGATACTGAGACGTGATTTTAACGATGTGCCCTCTCTTTGTTAACTTACGGTAAGGTGTTAGTGGTCCCTCTGGGAATCCTTTCTTACCGTTTTGCTCATTTTACTGAGCAATAAACACATTATTTATTATTATTTATTATACTGAAAGTTAGAATTTTGCAGATAATAATAAACGAAAATTTTAGCACTGCTTAAAATTATGTTTTACTATCCTAAACCCAACCATCCTCCCCGCCAAAAGAACCCGAAGGTTTCCAGAGAGAGACTTAAAGGTTCAAAACGATACGAGCAATAAGGCCGCTGTGCTTGCATATGTAACGTGACGGCTGCACGCCTAGCGGGTGATTAGCTAAGCGTATCTATATACAGATGCAAACCTATTTACGTTGCCTTTTGGACTTATAAGTCTTACATATAAGTCCAAAAGGCAACGTAAATAAGTTTGCATCTGTATTAATTTCACTTGTTGAGCCTTTGGCTTTCCGTCTTTAAGCTTATCTAAATGGGATTTAAATTGATTTCGGATATAAAAAAAGCAAATCGAGATGATTTTAGTGCATGTTGTATTTTAGGATGGTAAAAACTAATTTTGATTTTTATACTTGTTAAATCAAACTCTCTTTATTTTAAAGTTTTTTTTTTATTTGAAAATCATATGCTAAATATATTACTATATTTATTTAAACTGTACCACTTACATTTTTTTGCCGTAACAATTATTGTTGATTACAGTTGTGCAAGACAATCGTCACGCTGTACATATTGTTGCGTGGTATAGGATGCTTTCGAACAATTTTCATTGTCATTTTGTTTGTTCTCTTGTTTTCTTGTTCTTTTGCGATGCCTCTAATGTCTGCAAACGATCAAATTCGTATAGTTGAGAGTTACCTGCCTGATTAAAAATCCCCAACATAAAAAAACTTAGCACGTATTACTAACTTGGGGAAATCCTTGTCTATGTTATTTAAAGATGTATGTTGCCGCTGAATTTGATCTTGCCTTGGTTTTGTTACATTCTGTAAAAAGTTTTAGTTTGGTTTAAATAGCGGCCGTAATACAGAGAGGGCTCGTTCAATATTAAAACAACTAGTTTTAATATCTATAATAATTTTAAAAAGAATTGAAGTAGCTAGTTTTGACTAAACGGAATAAATCATATGTAAAGAAATGTGAAAAACCCACTAGCTTGCACATGATCTCCGAGCCCAAGGGCTTCTAAAATGACGATAATTGGCAAAGAGGTTTTCTGGTAGTCAGAAGACCACACTACGACTTCAGCAATTTTTCTTAGAGGTCCAGGTCTTCTATGCTATGAATCAACTTGGGAGTTTCCTGCAGCAAGAAATTCTTGAAGAACAAGTGTAGGGGAATTACGATTGATTCCAGGAAAACAGAATGCAGATAACACATGCTTATTGTCTGTCTAGTAGCAGCAAAGGACAACTGGATAGTAGGCTAGCAGTGACTCCATCAATCGTCCGTGACTTCATTCGTTTAAATCAATTCGAGCTATGTCCATTTAAAATTGAATTCATTCATCTGGGAAGTTAATTTTTTAACACTAGGCAATTGCAACTATGGGTAATTCTCCAAAATAATTACCCATAGCACGGAGTTGCGACTAGTGCTACATCACTGGAGTCACTTGTAGCTGTGCGTGGAAATGTAGTGGAAAAGTTCATAAAGTCAAGCCTGCGAAGGCTTAACAAAATGGCAGTTCTCAGAGTTCATGATGAACACATCCTTCTTTCACAATGTTGATATGAAGAAGAACAAACGAATGACGTCATGGAAAATTAAAGAAAATAAATTAAATTATAAGTAAATAAAAACGACTTTGCCCGGAACAATAAGAAGTAACAATCCAAGGAGAGATATTCTATAATACCTAGAGCTCCAACGAAAACATATTGTGTGAATAACGACACTAGTAGGGCTTGTTAAAGGCAACAATAGGTCTCTCGATTAGGCATACAATTGTTGTGACAGGAGTAATTGTTACAGAAAAAGGCAAGTTAAAAACAATGGTTTTAGTAATGATTAATATCTACCCAAAACAAAACTTGTTAAGGATTTCCGCCAAGCTTTTCAGCACTTGAAGTTGTGATATCAAATACCAAGCTCTTTCGCCAAGCTAATCCTACCGTGTAATAGTTCGAAGGTAAAATGAAATATATGAAAATTGCTTACTGCGCAATTTTCATTTATTTCATTTAATGTTAGAAGTCTTAGTCGGTGGGATTAGCTTGGCGAAAGAGCTTGGCATTTGATATCACGACTTCAAGTGCCGAAAAGTTTGGCAGGAATCCTTAACAAGTTTTGTTTTGGGGTATATATTAAATCTTTTTGGTCCAAATTGACGAAATCCATTTTTTCTTAGTAATTATGGGATGGAAACACCAATCTAGTTTTCTGGTGCATTTCTTTTTTTTTTGTTGCTGGCGTTCGTTACATTTTTGAGGGCGCAGTCACCTTTTTTTCATATGATTAGTATTTCTTATTAGTACTACAGATACGCGGATTTATTTATGTTCAGTTTGGCATTGTTGCATAATAACATGTTTAAAACAGTGTAAAACAATCAATTTGGTCATTTAGAGATCCCTAACCCATGAACCACTTGACCAATTAGAAGAGGCCTTATGAAAAGGGCACATCTCCGTAGCAATACCTGTAGAATGATCTAAGAACCAGCTTTATTCAATGTATGGAAGAATTTATTTTCGTGATACAAAAAAAAAGCATTAGTAGTAGTAGTTCGGCTGTGTCACTAACAGTGACTTTTATGTTGTCAGGCGACCAAAGTCTCCCAATTAAACAAGTTTCAGCCTTTTCTGTTGTATTGTTATTTATCCTCACATGCCTGAAAACAGCCAAACTACCTTAGCTGTAAAGACACGTGTCCAGTGGTCACCATGCTCATATATATTTTATCTGGATAGGTGTTATCCTTTGTCATCGTGGCGGGCGACACACGTGCGTGTGTCTTGATTAGGAAAATATCAAGTTTACTCACGTCGTTTTTCAACAAGAAAATGTTAAGCTGTGTCACTAACAGTTACTTTTATGTTGTTAGGCGACCAAAGTCTCCCGATTAAACAAGTTTCAGCCTTTTCTGTCGCATTATTATTTATTCTCACATGCCTGAAAACAACCAAACTACCTTAGTTGTAAGACACAACGTGTCTAGTGGTCGCCATGCTCATATACATATTTTATCGGGATGATATCGTTTATCTTGGCGGGCGACACACTTGTTTGTCTTGATTGTTGCAAAATGCAGTCTATAGTCTTCCCCAGCAATGGAGGAGCTGAGACTTGGGAGGTAAACCAAGGTAAATTTCACAACAAGAAATACTTTTAAAATACCTGTTTGAATTCATGACTTCTCACCGTTATTTATAATGTGACACAACATTTTATGCAAATTAAATTCTACGCATACGTAATCGACTATTGAGCACAACTCATAGCACAACTCATAGCACAACTATAAGAGAGTTGTGCTATAAAAAGCCTATTTTGCCATAAATTGACCTTTACATACTTTTACATAGACTACTAACTGTCCTTCAATGCCTATTTCTTAACAAGTGCATCACAAAGGACGGGAGTGGAGGTGCCCAGCAACAGAACTTACTGTCCAGGGCCGTGGCAAGCATTAGGGGAGGGGGGGGGGGGTGAAGAAAGTGCCCCCAATTTCATTTTATTTTTTTATTGTTTGAGTTTTAGGTGAAGAGTTGGATTGTAGTTTTTTGTCATGTGGGGGGGGGTTGCGTTGGGGTAAAAATTGTGGTGGGGCATAAACGGGTGGATATACTTGCGTTGGAGGCGTAATATTGCGAGTTCCTCCCTCCCCCCAACCCTAGAAAAAATTCCTAGCCATGGCCATGGCTAGTGTCTGTGGCACCATCTGTGGTAAAAAAAACTTGTCCTCATCAAATTTGTTTTTTCAGTGCTTTAACATACTAATTTGGCTCTTCCACCAGTGAAAAGTTGTATTGACTTGCTAAGATGTACGCAACGCCAAAATAGTGTCAGTTTACTTTTGATGTTACGTGCATCTCAGTAAGTCAATATGACTGAACACCAAAGTAAAACAAAAATCTGTAATTAGCATGAGTGAAAATTCTCACTGAGATGATTAAAATGGTGTATATCAAAACCATTCAAAAATTTGCGAAACAGTAGAAGTTTGGGAAAGTATAACCACAATGGCCTTCCACTGCTTCGTCATAGCATTACATGTCGCACAAATTTGGCTACGGTAGCCGGGGGCTTGAGTTCCAGGTGCACGAGAGACGGTCACCGGATTCTATACAGAGGGCATCCAGGTCAGTTACAGAAAGTAATACGGATTGGTTGGTGCCTGTCAATCTTAATAAGTTGATTTTAGTGTTACATGTTAATTACTAAATATTTTATGAAAACGTGAACTAAACTCCTGGCTAAGGGTGTATGCACATTTGGGCACTAGGGCACGTGCTCTTTTTAAACCCAGATGCCACCTTTTTTTAAAAATCTGCCGAGGAGTTGTAAAATTTTCGTCGGTCAACATCTGCAAGGTATCCAGAAACATAAACTGGTTCTTAACGTCCCCTTAAACTGTTTTTATAGTTGTTTGGTTGGGAATTAACCACAATGATCTGTTGTGTTTAAGTTGCTTGACACAATTAACACTGAAAATGAAAACAATACAAAGACGCTATTGTTAGCGTGTGTCTTATTTTTTGTTGCAGCTAGGACTTCTTATTTCCTCACTACTACTGTACCTAGAAAATGTTGCAGGGCCTGCTAGGCTATTTTAAGAGTCCGATGGGGTTTTTACCCCACTTTCATTACGAACTTTACGTGTCCGGGAACAACTGTGAGACCAATACTGAATGAACTATGAACATTATAAACTAGAAGTTAAGAACTTTGGTCAAACTTAATGAAAAAACCTGCTGTAGATGTTTCTTTACTCTTCGGCCTAATAAATTGGTCACTGAGTAACGTTCGTCCTATTCTGTACTTTCACACAAGCCCCTCGGTCCGTGATCACTTTCTATCTTCTGGAGTTCCGTAACAGTGGTCTGGGTGTGTTTTTGGGACTCGTTGATGAATTCCGAGATACGTGGATCGTCCAACACACTCAGCTAATTGGAAATTCCTGACATAAACGGTCTTTCATAACTGGCAAAGAATCTCTAACAAAAGTTCATTTAAAAATTGGTTCTTCATTTCACTTTTTTTTTCAAGTGTGTCTCTACCTTTTTGAAAGTCTATGCCCGTGGCGTAACTATTCTCTCCAATCATACCTTTAGCTGTAAATTACTGCAGTGAATAACGGTATTGCAGCCTGCTACCAGTTATTATTTATACGTTTTTTTGCGTTGTTTCTCTTGCAGCTAACTCTGTTCGATTCTGAGATGTAAGCAAAAATTGTGTTAATTGCTGGAAATTAATAAACCTAACATTTCCCCGTAAAAATTGGCAACAATGACTGCAACTTGATGCCATTGTCCAACGTGATCATGGTTCGTGGAGGCTATAGTTGGAGAGATGTAATGTGCAAAACCTGTTGGCTGCTATACTATACACCAAAATCATATCAAAAACCACAACTGGTAAAAGGGGCCGTCAAGTTCCGAATGGTTCGGCCCTTCAAAGGAGTGATATCAACACACCAAAACATTCGCGAAGTTAATCGCACCGCTTAATAGTTTGAAGGTTGCTTGCCGAATGTGGGTCGCTTCGGCAATCCTCACAACTTGAACATTGCTACCGAAAGTAGCAATGTTCAAGTTTTCGTTTAACACCCAAAGTATTATTCGGTGCGATTAAGTTGGCAAATGTTTTGGTGTGTTGATATCACTCCTTTGAAGGTCCGAACCATTCGGAACTTGGCGGCCCCTTTTACCAGTTTTGGTTTTTTATATAATATCATTTTTTTTTTTAAACTGTATTTATTCAACTCCACTACCATGTAGATTTGTAATAAAGTGCCACGTCAACAACAAATTGGTTTTCAACACTTTGTTACTACCTTTTGCCTATAAGCTGAACCATTCTCAACTTAGTCACCTCTTTATAGGTCTTTGGTTTGGTTTTAATTTTGTTGTAATTTGTTTTATTTAGATAGTTTCGGTGTGTTGATATCACTCTTACGAAGGGCCACACCACTCTCAACTTGGTGGTCTCTTTACCAGTTTTTGGCTTTGTTTATTTTGCTTTGTTTTTACAGTTGATTTATTTTTTGTGAATTGGACGTGAATACAATTTCTTTGGCAACGTTGTTTAGATTTATCGTGATACACTAGTGTGTCTAGGCACGCACGTCAGTATACACGTTGTCATTGTCAAAACTATGGCTGTCCAAACTATGGCTATTGTCGGCATTGAGAGATGGTGCCAGCAATACTGACAATGGTTATAACAATATTTTCGTACTTACACACCCTTCCACCCCATCCCCATTACGCCCCCAGGCTCCTAACCATAAAAGGTACGCAGTTCGTATTGTACTGCACCCATTCATCCAATTTCATAGCTGGAAGACTTCCCGTTATCTCGGTATCGATGAATAATCGCCCTACGGGATTTAACATGGGGATGAGCGGACTAGCTAGCTAGTAACACATTTTCAACGTTATTGAGGGTCAGATTTTGCATTGAAAGCAGCGTAGCTGGCATTCCTACACGTGTTAATTTTTGTCGAGTGGGTCATTGCTCTCGATTTCAACACAGTTTAAGCTTTTGTACCGCATTATTATTTTTCCTAAAGTATCTGAAATGTGCCCAACTATGCTTCAAGATATAAGACACTGACGCTATGGCGTCGCGCTACAATGGTTTACAACCTCGACAATTGAATTGATGTGATGTTTGTTGCCTAACTTGGCGCGACACACTAGCATGTGTCTAGATATTTAACTTTCGAAACAGAAGTACATCACACTCTGAAAGCCAATTTGCGAAAGTTCAGTACAGACACAGACCAAAATACAATCTGAATTAACAAATCTAAGCCTATCAGATCGTTACTATAGGATTATTACAGTATCAAGGTTTCCACTTATTTTCCGATAATTTAGTTTTTGGTACCTGCTTTAATTCAGTAATTTTCTGACGACGCGCTTCCAGAAAGAATTAGTTACTTTGGTGCACATACTTAACAAGTGCCTTGATGGATCACAAAAAAAGGAAAATTCTCTGCAACACGCACGTCAGCAGTTACTTCGAATGAAGGGGCACCCTTTATTGCCACTTGAAGCAGACAAGGTAATAGATGATTGGAAATGTTATCTAATAGATTATGATGTTTCTGATGACTTGCAAAAGTGGAAAAGAATAGCGTATAATTGATTTCCAGAGAATAGGCTTATACTGGGGAAAAGTATTCCAACTGAATAGGCTGAATCAATAAGTAACTTAGCAAAAGTTATAAAATGTGGCCTCGTTTGAGCTTGTGGAAATGCTGAGG
>JAHWFP010141707.1:0-16136 GCA_023313725.1 Lithobius niger | reverse complement strand
GGGAAGAAACAGAAGCAGAAATATATGGGAGTTTAAAGAATCATTACAGGTTAAATGAACGCCAAATTGGACAGGTGTAGCCCACCCTTCCCCTACCCCCAAACCCTCCAGTTCCTACTTGGAGAAAAAGGCAAGAGTACAGAAACTTCTCCCCATAAAGGAAACGGTGTACTTATTACGTTCGGAACAGTTTGGATAGATTCGAGGTGCCACACGAAAAAGTTTTAAACTGGGCAATACACGGAAAACGAGTTCTACAGATTGCAAATCATTTTGCCGAATTTACTTGGTCAAATTTACTTGGTCAAATTAACTATGACACATTAGTTATTTTCTACAATTAGAGTGGACAGTGGCGAGCCCAGCATTTTTTTTTGGAGGAGGGGGGGGGAAGAGGAGGAGTGCGGCGTGGAAAATTGGAAATCAAAATGGGACCCGACAATTCAGCTAAGAAGTCAAGGGAATGGCTGGGGGGGGGGGAACTATTTAAAACGAACGGAGAGGAAAAGGCAAATTAAATTTTCGAAATTTTAGTGCCATTGTAACTTTTTAAAACTCTAATTTCTACACTTTTTTTCGAAAATACTGTTAAACGCCTAACGAGCCGAATTTTTGTGAATTTTGTCCTCCGTTAGTATTTGATGTGTGATGGTGCGGATGGTCTCGATGGACAGCGACCGTGGCGCACATTTGCTTGTACCTTAATACACTATTTCGTTTGGTTGTGCCATTTTGGAGTTATGGGGCCCTGAACGATCAGTTTCATTGTTTTGATTGTTTTAAACATTGTTATTAGGCAACAATGCAAATCAGCAAACGACAGCCGCAAAGCGTAGGCTGAGATTAAACAGATGCTGACGACGCTGAAAAAAGCAGTTGTTCATAAAAATGAAACCATTCGGGTTTTCCCAAGAAGGCATGGGGGAAGAAGTTTTTACAGTGGCAAGGGAAATGCGCTGATTGAGTGAGCGAAGCGAACGAAAATCAGCGTTTGTTAGTCAGTATGCACAAAGTTGTGATTAAAGACTTACTTTTGTCTTACTTTAATTTACTTATTTTAACTTTATCTTACTTTTAATTACTTTGATTAAGTATGGACAGACACATGACACACAAACCCATACATTTATTACACCCATCTGGAGGACAGGTTTCCTTATAGTAGTAAATGCTTTATTTATTTATTTATTTATTTATTTATTTTTTATCTTA
Organism: Lithobius niger; assembly: GCA_023313725.1. Classification (NCBI taxonomy): domain Eukaryota; kingdom Metazoa; phylum Arthropoda; class Chilopoda; order Lithobiomorpha; family Lithobiidae; genus Lithobius; species Lithobius niger. The sequence continues at coordinate 14,924 of JAHWFP010141707.1, read as the reverse complement.
CTCTTGATTTCGAGTGTGGCGGGCACTCCGGTAGGCCGCCCCTCTCCTCTCCTCCCTTTGTCCGGCCGCGGGTGCGCTACTGACTGTATTATTCCATCCCAGTCAGTTGAAAATGTGTTGGCTAAAACACGGAAAAGGCCCGAAAACTGAAGAAGGACCGACTATTATTGCCTGTATGTTCTTGTGCTGACCTGAGTCTGTTTTGTTTTACACGGCCGCTGTTTTCGTGTAGGGGTAACTAATCTTTTTTATTTTTATTTGTCTGTCGCCGCCCCCCTCATGAATATTTTTTAGCAAAAAAATCCCAAATTAATAATTTTACTTCGCCCTCCTCTTCCACCCCCCACCTGTAGACCTATTTCACCGAATCCCGTTTCGTCGAAATTTTTTCCAAATTGTGAGCCGCGCTCGCGGCGGTTAAACGTATAACACCAGAGCTATAAGCGATTTTTGGACTTGTTGGCAGCAACTGCAATTTTTAGCAAGTGGAATAGCCTTAATATATTTCGCAGCGACTAACGGATGTGAAAAAACAACGATTTTTAAGTCTACAGGGTTTATAGCGATCAGGGATAGTCAGGGATATGAAATATGGTTAGGAAAAGTCATGGAAAAAAAAAGAAAATTGGTGAAAAGTCAGTGTTATTCAGGGATATTCGTTTTTAGCGTGAACTGTTTTTTTTTATGAAATATTTTTTTTTTATTTCTAGAATTTCGTGTTCAGAATGAACCGTGTGGTCTCGTAAGTTTCACTCTCGTTGCTGCCAAAAAAAATTGAGACAAATTTGTAGCTGCCATCCAGATGCAGTTATGATACTGTCAGAGTGACCAGTGGACTCTGTATAATTGAAATGTTAAAACAAAAAATGTGTAAGCGTTTTGGTCAGGAATATGATTCCTGATATTTGAAGAAATAAGTCAGGAAAAATCTGGGATTTGTCAGGGATATTCATTTTTAGATACGAGTATGAACTCTGGCCAAAGAAATCCGTTCTCACAGCAATGCCTTGAGACATAAGACACCAACGTCAGTTAGCAGCTAGCTCAACAACTTGCTCCCAATGCTTCTTCAATTGTTTCTTCCGCTCTTATAATTTCGCACCTTCCTTGATGCATCTACACTAAAAACTGTTCACGCAACCCGTCCTGTGTCGTCTTCCCCCCCCCCCCCCCCCCTTAACCCTCGTGTTCCTTTAACGCGTACTGCCCTTTAATTTATCATGCACGGTCAGTGAGATCCAACAGAGAAAGGGTCAAATAGCGGTGGTTCGTTGTACCGGCTGAGGTGGAGTGGTCACTCCGTCTCCATCAGCCAATTCACACGTGTGTTTTCCTGCAAGCTGTTGTTGCTGATTCATTATTATTTACACAAGGTGATGGATGAGGGGTATCGAGTCACGAAAACCTAAGGTCGCTCCGTTCAAACAAACCCGTGGAAGTGAACTAAGCCGTCAAGGAGACACAGCTGATACACAACGGAAAAGAATAGGCCACGAGACGGCAAGGCCTGCGGAGGAATTTGCAATTTGCCCTTTATATTTTTAAATTGAAGCTTGACGTGTTGATGTTGGTGAACAAGGTACAGCGGCTGGAATTAAACAGCGTATTTAATGCCAACTTCGATCCTACAATATTGCTTCGTTTTGCTTCGTTCGCTCGCTCAGCTGGCGTCGTGTCTGGCTTCCGGCGACTGTAATGGCGAGCTCGCACTACAAAGCTCACTGGCCATTGCAAGGCTGTTAACGCAGCCTTGCGATGGCTGTACGTCCCAGCCGGCCTTGCCGTTACGATGGAGTGCAGAGACAGGTGGTAGGAGAGAAGCAGTATGGCCACACAAAGATGACGCTGAGAGCGCAATGAGTGATTTGCCGGAGAGGTACGCAAGTAAACAGTTACAAAGAGAGTATGACTTGAATCCAGTCAACTGGCATGGAGTAACACGAGGACGGGACTATGATATGACTTATCAGCCTATAAGGAAACCTGGGAAGAGTGACGAATATCGCATTTGGCCATCTTCCTATATATTTATACCTTTACTGGTTACTAACTTTCGACAACTCTGGGTTCATCAGGTCATCAAGCTTAGACATGCGTCAATCAGGATATCTCGTCAAGACTATAAACGAAGAAAGTTTTAAGAGCGATATTACAGAATTACGACCCAGCATATCCCGTTCCCATTTTTAGAACCAGTTTCGGTTGCGACTTCATATTGAAGCTTGTTGTAACAAGCTACAATCAGGATTTTCGTTCACTTCACTCACTCAATCAGCGCATCAGTGTCCCTTCACTTGACTGTTATTCATTCTTGTCAAGTCCACGCATAAGGATTCGACATCCACTTAATACGCAGCCACACAACGTAGAGCCTGCTACTCTGTATACACAATACGCAATACGCAATACACAAAACGCAAGAGCATCCCAAATTAGTCTTCGGCATTAGGAATAAAGGGACCGAAAGCCAAATTGGCTCGATAAGTGATAAAAAAATAAATACAGATGCAAAAGGTAACGAAAATAAGTTGACATCTCTATTTTCGTAGGATTCTGCGTTGATAATAAAGCACCAGTAGTGGGCACCATCTGTTGTTGGAGTACTACGAGGTACGAACAGCAAGTGAATTTCAAATCATAACAAACATTAGGCTTGCCGGTTCCATGTCTGTGGTGACACCGACATGATTCCTGACTAATCTCCAGCCCAGCCTCTGATGGTGCAAATGACAGGAGTGAACAGCAAAGTAGGTTGGGGAAAAAAAAGAGCTTAAAATGATCGGGGAATGGAGGTAGAATTCTTCTCGTTGTGGTAGAACTACTGTTCCTAGTTTTCTCGTACCATTTTTGGGGCAAAGGCTTCGTCTGGCCCTTAGAAGCCTTCGAAACCTGGAATCTTTTGCCCTAATCACCACAAATACATCACAGCTTGTTCCCCAAATTGTTGATGTGTCTTTACACTGCCATCCTGGCTCCATTTTGCCCATACTCCGAAAAAAACTTGTATCTACAACTCTGTATGAGTGTTTTAATTATTGACCCTTTTAACTCTCCCAAAGCCAGTTTAGACTTTTAAACGCCAAAACAACTGGATCGGTTGTCAGATGATTTTAAACGTTTGTCACATTTTTCACATTTCTCCGATTTTCTTGCTCAGTGTTAAACCGTTTGCAGTTCGACTTCTTTCCATCCGATGTCCACCTATTAATTTGTAAGTTTTCTTTTCTAACTTATTTATTCAATTTACCGGTCGCCGTCGCCAGTACATCGCCTCGTCTGGGTCGGCCTTGTAGTCGGGGATAGGGGTAGAATTCTTCTCGTTGTGGTAAAATTACCTCAAATTAATCCACGGCTCACAACTTTTCTCATACCATTTTTGGAGGAAAAACTGTCTGGCCCACAGAAGCAAAGAAATCTAGACTCTTTTCACTGCATTCACTTGTTCCCCAATTATTAAACAACACGATAAATTAAAATAAATTTAATTCATACTAGTTATGAGGGGAGGAGACATTCTCATCTATACATAAAGAAGAACAACGACCGATTCAGCGCCATACAACAACACATAAAAAAAAATTTGAGAAACGTGCTTAAACTGGGCGAAAAATCGTCTGCGCAATCGACCTAAGTAATTTTTTTAAACTTAGTGCGAAAAAGAGCCTAGGCTTGAGATGCAGAAGTGAAAGTTGCAGAAAAGAGTGGCACAGCCCCCCCCCCCCCCTCCACCCAAGACTGGAAAAAAATGTGTCGGCAAAATGAGACAAATAAGGCATTTACTGCAAATGCAAAAATTCTGAAAATTGGGTGGCATTTTCCTAGGATTGACCATTTTTTTCCCCTAGGGTTGACCATTTTAACTCTCCCAAAGCCAGTTAAGACTTATGCCAAAACGACTGGTTCGGTTGTCAGATGATTTTAAACGTTTGACACATTTCTCCGATTTCCTTGCTAAACGGTGTTAAACCACTGGCGACGTTTCAGCTAAGTCACTAAAACTGTTGAAAATGAGCCGTTACACAGGGCTCCGGAAAAACTTAAAATATATAACTCCCCCCACACTTAGCCCTTTAAGCTGAATTTTCGGACCTCGTTTTTTTTAATAAAGTTTTTGGGCCTTAAACCATTTGAGGCAAACTTATGCACTTACAGATGAACCAGCTCAATTTTGAACATCACTAAACGTTTTTGAAGCCACGAAACCACGAAACCTCCGATCATCACGGGAAGGGGGGGGGGGATATTGTCCAGATTAGTCCCTCACACTACACTGGTCTGCACAGGCTGACAGGACTTGACCAGTGTTCCCATTCCACATTCCAGTTATCGACCAGATCATCCTCTTCAAGCAAGTCTGCCGTATGATCAGTCACCACGACCAACTTGGGTTGAATTCCTATTTTCGTTTGCCTTCCGTAAAGAAATTACCTGGATGCGACACTGGGGGACGCGCTGATTGAGTGAGCGAAGCGAACGAAAATCAGCGTTTTTTAGCCGGTTTGCACAAAAATGGGATTTAAGATGCTGAAGCATGTGAAGCATGGACATACAATAAACCAAACCGCGTCAGTTTGGTTGATGTAACGGCTAATTGACCAATGCAAATGTGAAAATTATCAATACGAAGATTTATAGACATAGAATTTTAAAAAAAGGTAGAGATGACGATAAGACGGTGTGACCTTTTGTAAATTACCAGTCCGGTGGAAGGTGTGATACCCAAAACCAAAAGTGGTATAAGAGAAGCCGCTAGGTTTCAAAAAAGGGTCGGCCTTTGAAAGTAGTGATATTATTCAACCCGGGAAAGACCGCCAAGGTTAATCCTATTAGCAAATTAATCGCACCGAATAATACTTTGGAAGTTTAATGAAAACTTGAAGATTGCTTCCGCGAGTAGCAAATGTTCTAGTTTTCACTGAACTTTCGAAATTAGTCGGTGCGATTTAATTTGGTGGCCTTTACCTGGTTGAATGACATCACTACTTTCAAATGCCGACCCTTTTTGGAATCTTGGCAGCTTCTCTTATACCAGTTTTGGTTTTGGGTGGATTAATCTTTACGGCCTAGACACTAGAGTCTGATTTTGGCTGCTGCTGACTGCTAACGAGTCGGCCCCGATCTCCAGCAGACATTCAAATCAACCCGTTCTCAGAACTTCCTTATTGCCCATCTTTGTGAGGCGAAGTTTCAAAAGGTAAAAATGCAGCCATATCATTACAAGGGCGGGGATGGAGGGGGGCGGCCCGCCACGCATTTTTTTTATTTTTTTATTCTTGTCTCCTTTTTATTCTCGAATTTTTATTACGGTATTGCATTGCCTTTTTTTCCCTGTCTTTCCCACAAGGCGAAACACGATATCGGCATTAACCTTGGATTTATTTATTAAATTACTACATGACTGCTTGTCGACGAAACGTGCTCTGGAACCACGGGAAGGGTGACTGGGGGAGGTGCGGGGGTCGGGGGGTGGGGTGTCGTTGGCGGTAGAAGAAAAATTCGTGTCGTTCTGCCTTTGTAGTCAACTGGAACGCGTGTTCGTCATTTTAATTTAAAACAAACAGCATTTCGACGATTGTGTATACTTCTTGCGCGATTTGTGCACGGTTTGGGATCGACCTTAATACATCGAAGTATGTGGACTGTGAAGGAACATGTAGTCCAAGGAGCGCTTACATACATAAAGTCATTTCGGCGTGCTTTGACTGTTTTAAGGTAAATGTGACTCCAGTATCCCCTATGATGTAAACGTGACAAGGCGGAGTTCTGTAAGCAGAAGTTCATTTCGTCCTAGCTCGATTTGCTGATGTTTTTGATTCTGTTCTCAACCGCTTTCTTCTTCTCCGCACTCTTGTAACAATGGAACAGTGTAGGATAGCAACAATGTTTTCGGTTTGGGTGCTGGGATATCTCAGCACTCCTTTTTTTTTGTTTTCCATCTGTCACAAATACGGCATAAACGCCAACAACACGAATCTCCATTCGTAATTTTATCAATGATGATTAAACACAGATCAAATACATCCAACAACCAAAATAAAAAGCAGAGAACGAAGCTTTCGTAATCAAGAATTATTAAAATTCAGAAATGCGCTGCAACCTAACAAAAAAAAGACTACGAAACTTTCGTAATGCAAGAATTAAAATTTATCGCAACATAACACAATTGTAGGAAATGCAATGTGGCACCATGAATGTTTGTTTTAATTGTTCATCGTCAAATTCGCTGCATTTATCTTGTTTTGTCAGTGGTTTGGTTACCGTGCAAAACATCAGATGCTGCCACCATCATATCTTCACTAGAACGTTTGTACACCGCTTAACTATCGTTAGCACTAGTTCAAATGCAACAATAAGTCAACGCGTGGTAACAATGACGGGTCGCGCGGAGAAGGCGAAAGCGGTTGAGAAATAGGATCTTACCCGTTCCCTCATGCTGAGCCCAACAATACCTCGGGCGCTGCGCACCCTCGTTATTGTTAGAGCTCAGCACTCGGGAAACGGATAAGATCCTATACTTTTCGTGGTGCTGGCTGGATTGCGTCCAGTGTAAAGCAGTAGGCTAACCCATTATCAGCCTTCGGAGTGCAGCATCGACAACAACGAAATGCTGGTGATGAGGCTTGCGTCTAAAGCCGTTCGTTGAGCTAACTGCAAGGGGTACTGGACACAAATGGAGGTAGAAAACAACGGCGTCCTTAATCGTGTCGATGCTGTGGATAGGATTTCTTAGGTCTATAAAAACGTTGTTTTTATCCACAATCCCTTACGCTGCGACGCATATTAAGGTGGTAGAATCGGAAAGGAAACTATTCCACTGGCCGAAATTTGCAGCAGCTGTCAACATATCCCAAAAAAACAAGCAATTTTTTTAGGTCCAAGACACCCACTCCCACAACAATGGCTTGACAAACTACGCTATAATGCTTTTACCCCTGCGTATATCAAGTGCCCCTCCATATGCTAGCCTCGTAGCCTGTATGGCGTCGCTGATAAACAGCAAAAGAAAACTTAAAAAAATCAACGAAGACGCCAAAAGAAGTGATAGTTCATAAAAATGCGAACCATTTTTAACCGTTTATTAAAAGAAATAAAAATAACAATAAAAACTCTGCGAATAGTTGAGAAACGTAAGCCTAAACGCGCAAAAAACAATATAATAAATTACAATACAATACAAATACAATACAATAAATCCTGACATTTCGGGGCTAAGTTGCACGGCGTTTTCAAGAGCAAGAACGAATCACCGTACAAAACATCATAAAATACGATTAATCACACAAGTATCGTTTGCAGGGCAGAAGTCGATTGAACCATATTCATACCAGCTTTGTTCAGCAAGAGCTAAGGTTAACTTATTGTTATCCTTCATTTTCATTTTGTTTCACTGTGTACTTGGACCGGCAAAACTTGTGTAATTACAAAAAAAAATACGATGTTTTTGTTAAGCTGATTCCTTGCACTTGACAACGGGGTGAAAACATTCCGGAAACGTTGAGATTTAGCGTATACTGTTTGTGTAGTTTGGGGCGTAAGAGTTCTTAACAATTTGAACCACGATTGGGGGGGGGGGGGGTTGGAGGAGGAGGTAGGCATTTCACAATATTGTTCTAGTGGCCACCACAAGCGACGCTGCGGGCCTGCATACTGCACACCAACTATTAGGGTGCGTTTACACAACTACTCGCCTTTGTATTTTCACAGCTAGAATTTAATCGAGGTAAAGGTGTCGTTGCCTTAGTAAGAACGCTACCTGAAATAGGTTAATTCGACATCGTTTGAGTAAATGCTTGTAATCTTATAATCCGTGACAATAAGATCAATACTGACGAAACAATTTTCTCAGCCGCTTGTGAGCTCACATTATTGACTATTTTTCTTACGAGCCGGCAAAGCTAAAACAGCTGCCATGTTGGAATTTCAGGTGATTTCTAGCTTCTAGCTGCGAGAATGCAAAAGCGAGTGGTTTCAAAAATACCCCCTTATCAGTAATGCGGTATTTTTATTTTAGAATTGGCAGTTTAAAATCTGGAGTTGTGCCGGTAATTTTTGCCCGATTTTAATGAAATTTAGATTAAATAACGTGCTAAATTTCACGAAAATCGTTCTGGAGTTGGTTAATGTATACGAATAGAAGCGTGTTAGTCAGAGTAAACGATTTAAAGTACTCGTAACCTTGCAAAAAGTAAAAAAAAAAACAAAAAAAAAAAACAACCAAGTTGTAAACATTCATCTACTGTAGAAACAGAATACAGTTCTAAAACTAAGGTATGTTCACAAATCCCACATTCATAGTGCTAGTCGAATTGCAGTTATCATACATGAGACATACGATTGTATGCTAAAAAATAAAGAATAAATCACTAAGTAACGGGTTAAGGAAGCGAAATCTGTATTAAAGACTAAAGACACTATACTAAAATGGCCAATTTTAAAATTTTAAAAATATTCTAGTATGGAAATGACGGATTTTTGCCAGATAAAATTGCAATGGATTTTATCAAAGCAAGCCAACAGTTTAAGTCAGGGGACGATGTTTTCCCATCTCCTCGAAGCAGCCTCACACAAAGCAGCAACATTGCACCATTTCGAATCTTTAATAAGATACTAAGTAAGGTTTTATTGCTTCGTGAGGGTATGTTCGTGGACCAACAGACAGACATACAGGCAACCATTAAGCACGGACAGACAGACAGGACGGACTCCTCCCACGTGAACCACGAGTGGATTCATGGAACCACGACAAGAATGTAAAGAATGACGTGAAAGCGCCAACGCCCTATACTCTCTCTCTCTCTCCTCCGTGCCGTAATTGCGTTGATGATGGCGTTTTATTAATAAATGGGAGGCGGTTCCACTTCACTTGCCTCTAATAGTTATATCCTTCCTCCGGCAAATTAGGCTTAAAACCCCACAATTGCGTACACAAACGGAAAGCTTGCGGAGCGATTTTATTTTGCGTGATTCGGTTTAAGCCCAGGTTTTCTCTAAACCACTAACTGCAAAATCAACGCAAAACTCAAATTGGTATAAAAAAAACTGCCAAGTTTCCAAAAAGGGTCTACATACTGAAATAAGCCACATCTTATAAAATCAAACATCTGGTTATTAAACCTTCATCGTATCAACCAAAATACATAAATGGTTAAAAATACAACACTAAAAGTTGATATTTCGTGGCTCCTTACAAAACGTTTCGGCCACTTTATCAAAAGAAACAGTAAATTAGTAAAAAATATCACAGTTTTGATAAAGTGGCCGAAACTTTTCGTAATGAGCCACGAAATATCACGTTTTAGTGTTGTACTTTTTACCATTTATGTAATTTGGCTGATACGATGAAGGTTTAATAACCAGATATTTGGTTTTATTAGCACTATTGTGGCCTATTTCAACACATATCTGTTGAAGCGCTTGTTTTTCCTCGTAAATCCAAAAAGGGTTCGGCCTTTGAAAGTAGTGATAGCACGCAAGAAGGGAAAGGCCGCCAAGGTTAACCCTATTAGCCAAGTTAATCGTACCGACTAATAGCTCGAAAGTTAAATGCAAAAACTAGAACATTGATACTCGCGGTAGCAATCTTCAAGTTTTCATTTACCAGCCAAAGTATTATTCGTGCGACTAACTTGGATAATACGATTAACCTTGACAGCCTTCTCTGGTTGAATGCTATCACTACTTTCAATGACGGTCCCTGTTTCGAACCTTGGCAGCTTTTCTTATACCAGTTTTGGTTTTTGGGTAGATATCACAACTTTCATAGGACTGTGAATGTACAAAAGGTCGCACCATCTTACCGTCACGGTTACCTTTTTTTCTGCAGGAATTTTACGTCTATCAATTTTCACATTGACAATTTTCATTTGCCATTGCCCAATTAGCCGTTACATCACCCAAATTGACACGGTTAGTAAAATCAATGTCTTTTTTTCACTACAGAATGTGTTATTATTATTATTTTTTTACATTAGGTCACTAAAAGTTAATTATAAGTGGTTCTCGGGAATGCATGCATGTGTTTTTTCTCAGCACATGAGACGTTTTTTATTACATTGTCTAAAAATAAAAAAAAAATTCGACCACGCATCAACCCTTTCATCAAACATTTCCTGGAGCCGATGACCACATTAGCTCTTTGCTCCATTCACATGATCGCCTCGAAACAAATGTTAGGGTGGTTCACAGGTCATGCCACAGCTAAGAATGACTTTTATCAAATGTGCAACCTTTGCATGCTGACCCTGGAATTAAATCACAGATATTGTGCTCCACAACGAAATGTAAGCTACTTATTTTATTTTGTTTGGTCAATAACAAAAATAAGCCATCGCCCGCATCTGAAAAATCACGAATAAAACGTAAAAAAAAAAACCACCGCCCACTCGCATCAATTTTATTTAGTATCACTCCGAGAACCACTTCATTCATTTTCAGCGGCCTTAACTTTGCTGAAAAAGATATTCGACCAAAACACCTGAATTCAGTTTCCAGAGTTTTTCAGGTTTTCCACAGTAGTCGAGGTCCATTCCCAGGCTATCTAAGGCAAAGTAGTGCAGTAATGTAGTACAGTAGGCAACCATTATGCGCTTACGTTTCATTCAAGTGACGTGACCCGGTTTCGAACCGGCGACCCAGTCCCCCATCTGATCACTGCCTTTACTGATGACCACTTGTCCACTGGTTCGGTAAAGGCTTTGGTAAAGTTTCGGTAAAGGCTTCAGTGAAGCCAGAGGACAAGTAGCCACGTCGGTAAAGGCAGTATGGTAGTGATCTGGTGTGGGCTGGTTTTCCGGTTCAAATCCAGGTCAGGTCACTTGAATGAAACGTAAGTCCGCAAAAAGGTGCCTTAGGGAACGGTTATTATTTATGGCTGGGGGGAAGGGGCGGGGGCCAGAGAAAATAAAAATGTAACCACCAAATTGTCGATGACCCCCCACCCCCCGCTTCGACACCCTGAAAAAATGTTGACCCCCCCCCCTCCACTCAAAGTCCAAAAATAATGGGACCCCCTCCCACCCAAAATAAGCGCATTTTGTATACCTATTGAGACTGTCTACAGATGATTTCCTGTATCCAAGATTAGTGCTGTAACCAAATTAATTAAGTAGCTCTCCACTCTGATCGTAACCATTAGTTTAACTGTAAGGAAACGTGTCTCGTTTTTAACGAAAAGACACATTGGGTCAAAAATGTTCTATAAAATGTTCCTTACACTCATCTCTTGTCGAGATTCATTTAAGTATGATGAACACACTGTTTGCCTGTATGCCCACATCCGTAACACAGTCAGCACCTGAAAGACAGAAGAAGCCAAGAAACCAGGTGCCAAGAGTTTTCTACAAAGTTTTTTTTTTTGTAAAAAGCTGAGGCGTTTTTAGAAATTTTGACTGCTGAAAGTGCCATTTTTTAGTGTACGAGTTTCGCTGATGGCTTACTTCCAGTTTTCGTATATTATTCACAGCAATTTATGCCAATTTAATACTCTTTCGTTGAGCCTAACGAATGTATTTTGATTTGATTTCCCTCTCCATTCTCTACGACCGAGCACATTCGGTCGAATGGAGTCCTGGTCACGGTTGTAACCGTGTAATAAAGGGGTCAGTGAGTTAGTTATCTTTAAAATATTTAGAGCCAGTGGACGAGTGGCCAAGTGGCAGTATTGTAGTGCCCTCATGATGGATTGGTTCGCCGGGTCATATCCAGGTCACGCCACTAGAGTGAAACGTAAGTGCATAAATGTGGCTTACTGTATACTACGTTGTTTTCTAGTACGTAATTATCGTTGATGGCTTATTTGCCAATCTACCTTTGCATCAGAACTCTTCTACGACTGCAAACAATTTTTTCACGAGATCATAATTGATCCGTGATTCCGACACAGCATGTTCAATCAATTTAGCGACGATGCTTAATTCAGAGGGGAGCAATCGTACAGGGGGAGAGCAAAAAGTTTAGTCAGCTAACAATGACGAAATACAAAAAATTAAGAATTACCACATTGTTATGTTCAATTCATTGAAGTGGAACATAACAATACCATAAATCTTCTTGTTGGATTTGATCATTGTTAGCATACCAAACTTTTTGCTTCCCTCTGTACACGTCATAATTCTGATTTATGCCTACCTCCATACCAAACCAAACTTAGACAATTTATTAGTTTCTATCAGGCATCTTCATCGGGATTCTGAGGCCCGCCAAGCTTAGGGGTACAGTGACTTGGGGCACACAGCCTAGCAACCCAATATCAATGCCACTGGTTGTACCTTCCTTTAAATCCTAGGTTTGAAAACCATCGTAAAGCCAGGCTACATTTTTGGCTGAGTACAACCTTCGCGGTTCTAGCGGAACGTTTTATAATTTTCTTGTCTTACGTTGTCTGAAACATACTAATGCTTGTGTAGATGTACGCAGAATTTTGAATTTTGGACGTTTTAAAGCAAAAAGAAGTCCAGTTAAAGGAGTGGACCAAACCCAGGGATTCGTACCGTCAAACTAACGGGCTGTTACGTGAAATACAAGGGTCGACTGGGAAGTGTTAGGCAAGTACTTCCCCCCCCCCCCCCCCTGCAATTACGTGTAGGCAAACCTGACTCCTGGGCAACAGTTGCACCTCAGCTGAAGACAGAGAAGCATTTGCTAACAAGAAGAAGCATGCTCAAACACTGTAAGCATAAGACAAATAATAACACACATAGTTGTTGCGAATTAAACACGAACGCTTAACTTTAGTGCACTATCCCGTATTTGTTTCCCACGCATGTATACAAAGTAGATATTGTTTTGTAAGTTGTGGGAGGTGTACGGAGTGTGAACACGTAGTGAATAATATTACCTCAAAAGCTTTCACAGCCGGAGCTTTTACTTAAACCCTTTAACTCCAGAGTTATACCCAAACGTCCGATGTGCACGTAATAACGCAATTCGATCTCACTTCTCCTTGGCACATAGGCCAAGTTTCTACTCTCAGAAGATGCCTTGTTCTGACAGTACACATCTCTGTGTACCAGCACAACAACACACAAGTTGTATACTAGCAATACACAATTTATGTATTGACAGAACACATACTTCTGTACTTGGGTTCAAAGTTCACTTTCATTGCTGGACTCACTTGTTTTGGTGTCTCATCAAGACACCAAACAACTCAGTGACTGATTCCAACAAAAGGTACCAATTCCATCAAAAGTGACATCATAGGTAATCTGTTTTACGATGTACTCGATGGATGTATTGATGAGCAAAATAAAGGCCAATGTCACGAGAACAGTTTTTTTGCGCAACATCGTTTTTCCACCAATCACCCATGCGTTGTGACGATCATTGCTAAACAGTTTTGCGTTAAATATATCGGGCATAAGAATGATTATTATTTTTGGTGGAGCGAGTTGTGACTTTCTGTTATCTCAGTGGACACACTGTGTGACGACAGTATCAACCAGTTGTTAATTACGTTTACGGAAGTGGAAAAATACCGGCAAGCGGTGTTTACTGTGGCGTGAGTACGACTTTGCAATTCAAAGTTTACACTTCACCACTAAAAAATGAACAATCACAAACTCTGTCCACTTGAATTTTCGGTGGAATAACGCAGCGTCCACCTTCTTCAGAAGTCCAGGCAAAAAACGAAGTACAAAACGAGGTTCACATTGCTTCAGCCAGTGTCAGAATGTGTATCAGAATTTGAATTTGCCGCATTTTCCGTTGGACCACTGATCTTTATCCTAACGGACATAACCCTAACGGACATAATCCTAACGAAGAACAACCGCAGGTATGCCACCTTTATTTACTTGGTGGATTCGTCGCTGAAACTGGCTCCTGCAGTTGATGAGTATGAAGCTTCAGCGGTGAATTCATGCTCAGGTATTGGAAAATTCACCATGTATTTTAGAACTACTTTAACGAGGTAAGGCTTTAACGCTGAGTTAGTAGCATGTGGTTATAAAAGTGTTCCTTATCTTCTTGTTTAGGCATGTGTTGAGCTAGGGGATGGGTTAATTATTATGACCCAAGCCATTATTAAACATGTATCATTATAAGATATCTGTGACAGTGTGGTGGTAGAACATGGTGATATCGATAGTTAATGGAGTGCTGTGGTGAGCTCTTAGTTATCATGAATTTAGTTGGGCACAGTCCCACTAATGACATCATGAGCCTTGTAAAAAGGTTTGCTGATGACACTAAGCAGGTATGAAAGACCCCACTCCCATACCACACAGCAAATTCAGACGGACCTCGACAATATGTACAATTCGTGTACCATGTAAAAAATGAAAATGCACCCCGAAAAATCAGGGATCGTGCACCACTTGGGTTCTTACAATATGGGCACGCCTTACTTGTTCAGGGTTCAACAAAATGTTTGGTATGAATTTCCCTGACTTTTCCAGGTTTTCCCTGACCCGATTTTGGACATATCCCTGACCTTTAACGTCATAACAAAACTTAACATAGTACCTGCATAATATTTTTAACGATTTTAGGGATACCGTTCTCAAAACTTTCCCTGAATTTCTGCTTAGTTTCGATTTTTCCCGACTTTCCCCTGACTTTTTTCACCTATTTTCCTTTTCCCTGACTTTTCCAGGTATTCCAGGTTTTCCAGGTCCCGTACGAACCCTGTTGTGGGGTACTACACCCCTGTCTAACCTTTCACAAGTGATGCACCTCGCGCTTCTTGCAGACAACAAGCTGCAGTTCACTGAACATGTGGCAAGAACTATAGGTAGAACTAATGTAGTGTCAGCAATAATTGCTAAGACACTTTCGTCTAGCTTTGGGGGGGGGGGCGAACTTTACAAGGTTTTGATGTTTCCCACCCTAGAATATTCAATCGACTTTTGGAAACCATATCACATTAAGCATCTTCGAGCACTGGAAAGGATTCAAAGCCGTTTCACCAAAAGATTTTGGATGAT